>CAJHQQ010000553.1:0-174806 GCA_905132885.1 Moricandia moricandioides
TACATCCCGCGTCTGGACAATCCCTACACCATCGATCCTTCTGTGTGCCCTCAACCTTGGCCTGTAACAGAACGGGGTGTAGCAACAACCACTGCCACCGCGTGCACCAAGCTACAACGACATAATGAATCAGATGAATACTCTCAAGACATTAAAATTTAGTGGTGGATGTAAACCAATGGAGGCGAACGAGTAGAAGAGTCTCTTGGAACAAAAATTTTTATCGCTGTGTTGCCCTGAGGAACACAAAAAGGAGCCCGCATTCTACTTCCTTAAAGGTGGTGTGTATCAGTGGTGGGAAGGGGTGCTTTGCAGAGATCCGACAAGGATACATGATTGGGACTCGTTCAAGGTCGAGTTAACTAGGAAGTATTTTCTGACTGAGGCTCAAATCAAATTAGAGACGTCTTTCTTGAAGCTTGTTCTGGGGGCGAAATCAGTATGTGAATATGAGAAAGAGTTCAACAGGCTGAAGAAGTATGCATGATGAGAAATGGATAATGAGCAACAACAGATCAAAAAATTTATGCATGGGATGAAACCCGAGCTCATGACAGCGATGGTGAAGCGGGATTACCAGACAGTTGCAGAGTTGGTGGAAAAGTCGAATTTGGTTGAGAGTGGACTCAAGGAAGCAGAGAAATAGGACCATTCGAAGAGGAAACAAGCAATGAATCAGCCAATGCGCCCTGAAAACCAAGCGGTTGGTGTTGTGCCACTATGTAGGAGGTGTGGAAAGGCACACCACGGAGTGTGTCTCCAAGGTACTGGTGCATGTTACAAGTGTGGTAATGGAACTTGTTTCCGATGTAGTGGTGCAGGGCATTTTGCAAGAGAATGTACTTCAGTGGTTGTTGGACAACAACAAGGTCGTGTTCGTGGAGAAAGGACAGAGGGCGAGCCATTACCAGCTGCCAAGAGGCCGAGCATAGCAGCAAGGGTGAACGTTACGAGTGGAGGATGCAGTAAACCCAACTGATGGTAAGCTTCATACTTTAACTTAACTATGTTTCTCCCTGAATGTTATGCTTAGTGTAGGGAATGTGTGAATGTATATGTAGAGATAATTAGTATTGTGGAAATTGAAACCCAAAAAAATTTCGACTTTAGAGCGTCACATTCCTTTGTGCATCCTGAAGTGGTTGAGTGGTTGACGTCTAAGGATGGACTAGAATAAAGCATTTGAATGGTTTAAGCAGCGGGTGATCCAATGCTTAAATAACAGGTGATATATTGAGGTGTGTCAATCATGGTGGGTGATGTGGACATGTCGGGTGATCTGAAACGAGTCTTGTAATGGATTGGTTGTCTCATTACCGAGGTAACTTAGATTGCAAGAAGTGTCGAGGGACCTTTACTCGAGAAGAAGGAGAGGTGTTTCTGAGAAAGGATGTGAAGCATTCTTGGCAACCATCACGACTACGGGTATGGAGCAGGAAGTGGTGTTGAGTGAAATTCCACTAGAAAAGGAGTTTGAGGAAGTGTTCCAAAATCTCACTAGATTACCTCCACCACGAGATGAGAAGTTTACGATAGAGTTTGAACCTGGAACAGATCCAATATCAAAGGCTCCTTACCGCATGACTCCAACATAGATGGTTGAGCTGAAAACCAGTTGGAGGAAATGATAAAGAAAGGGTTCATCATGCCGAGCAGTTCTCCATGGGGGCACCAGTGTTGTTCGCCGAGAAGAAAGATGGTAACTTCCGTTTATGCATTGACTATCGTGGGTTGAACCGAGTAATGATTAAAAATAAGTACATGTTACCTCGGATCGACGAAGTACTAGATTAGCTCAGAGGGGCATCATGATTCTCCAAGATTGATTTTGCATTAGGTTATCATTAAATTCCCATTGCAGAGGGAGATGTGAGGAAGACAACATTCATGGCAAGGGAAGGCCACTTCGAGTTTGTGATTATGCCATTCAGATTGACCAATGCTCTGGATGCATTCATAAAGCTGATGAACATGATGTTCCATGAATTTCTGGACCAGTTTGTGATCATCTTTATTGATGACATAAAAAATCCAGAGGAACATGAAGGTCACCTAAGGGTTGTAATGGAGAATCTAAGGGAGCCAAAGTTGTTTGCTAAGATAAGCAAGTGCAGTTTTTGGAAAAGGCAGGTTGTGTTCCTAGCTCACATGGTCTCTAGAGAAGGAGTTGTATTAGACCCCGAGAAGGTTGCAGCCATTGCAAATTGACCAAGAGCGAGTACACCAACAGAGATCATGAGCATTTTTGGATTAGCGAGGTGCTACTGTTGATTCGTGAAAAGTTTTGCAAGGATGGATAAGCTATTAACCAAATTGGCGGGAAAAGATGTGAAGTATGAGTGGCACAACCGAATGTGAGAAAAGCTTTGCGAACCTGAAGAAAAGACTATGACTACACCAGTGATAATACTTCCCCATGGAGTGGCTTATGTGATTTACACTGATGCATCAAAGATGGGACTTGGGTGCGTCTTGATGCAAGAAGAGCATGTGATCGCTTATGCGTATTGACAGTTAAGGAAGAACTAGGAGAATTATCCAGCTCATGATTAGAGATGGCAGTGATTGTGTTTACACTTAAGATTTGGCGATCATAACTGCATGGGGAAAAAGTCAGGTGTATACAAACCATAAGAGCCTTAAGTAAATTTTCACTCAGCCAGAGTTGAACCTAAGGCAGAGAAGATGGTTGGATATGGTGGCCAATTATAATTTGTAGATAGCCTATCACCTAGGCAGGCTAACTTAGTAGCTGATCCACTGATTCGTCGAAAGGCGAGTTTTTTGGCAGAGAAGGAAGTAGGAGGGTTTATTTTGATGTTGGGAATGTTGATGGTTATTGTGTTAGCAGACGAGTCAGTTCATCTAGAAGCGGTAAATCAAGATGTCTTGTTGACTCAAATAAGATTGGCCCAAGGGGAAGATGTAGTGTTGGTTAAGATGATTTTAAGATGGTGTTGCGGGGGTGTGTACTGGAAGACCAATAACCAGACGATCATCTTCCATGGACGAGTAGCTGTCCCAAACAATAAGTATTTGAGAAAAAAAAGTATGAAACGGAAGCACACCAATTTAGGTTCTCCATACATCTGAAAGCGAAGAAGATGTACCATGACTTTAAGTGGTACTACCATTGGTCAGGGATGAAAAGGGATGTAGTAGGATGGGTGGCCAAGTGTCTGACATTGGTGAAAGTAGAGCATCAGGTCCCGAGTGGCTTATTGCAGAGTGTACCAATACCTGAGTGGAAGTAGGATATGAACACGATTACCTTTTTGTGCGGGTTTTTAAAGACAGCTGTAAGGATTCAGTATGGGTGATGGTAGACTGCTTAACTAAGTCAGAGGCATTTCCTTCCATTCCAAATTTTAAATGGTGTGGATAAATGCGTTGAACTCTACATGAGGGAAATTGTGAAACTTCATGGTATTCATGTTAGCTTCGTGTCAGACTAGAATCCACGATTTGCTTCAAATTTCGGGTGGCGTTCTTGAAATCATGGGAAACCAAGATGCACATGAGCACAACATACCACCCGCAAACGGATGGGCAATCAGAGC
Organism: Moricandia moricandioides; assembly: GCA_905132885.1. Taxonomy (NCBI): domain Eukaryota; kingdom Viridiplantae; phylum Streptophyta; class Magnoliopsida; order Brassicales; family Brassicaceae; genus Moricandia; species Moricandia moricandioides. The sequence goes on from CAJHQQ010000553.1 coordinate 3,561, forward strand.
ATAAAATCCAATTGCTGGAGGATCTATTGCAGGCTTGTGTAATTGATTGATATAGCCTATTTATTACCAGTTTCAGAAGATGTTATAGGCTCTATTTAGGGTCTATTATGTGTGTCTAGGCTATGTTTTAAGGTCTTTACATGTCCATGCACGTTTTGGAGATATATGGAGATACTTGGAGCTTTTGGAGCACTTAGAGGAGAATAATCCGTAGCTGATCATTGTGAGAGTCGAAGTACAAGACTGTCGTCGATCGACGGCACAACCTTGGCATCGACCGACGTTACATGACCAATATCGATCAATGTTGCACATCTGACATCGATTGATAACCAAATCGCAGACAGTCGATTTCAAGGCCAAGTTAGAGACATGACACAAGATTAAAGATTACCCCTAGACGAGTTTTGACTTAGAATTTAGGATTTCATATTTATACTTTATGTATTGCACCAAAAAGGGTGTGTTGTGCTGGAGTGCTGGATGCTAGTAAGTGTTCTTTGTTTGTGTGTTCACCACCACTCCATCATAGTTCTAGGATTTATTTAGGGAGATTTGTTTGAATCCCAGTGTTTTATATATGCATTATATTCAGATTATTATTCTTACTTTGATTATGTCTGAGTAGTTATCAACTAGTTTTAGGGTTTATTAATGGGATTAATGGATGGGCCAAACAACAGAATTTGCTTGTGTTTTAGAGTAGCTAACTAGAACCCTGACAATAGTATAGTTATGCGAAAGCGAGAGCATGGTCTACTACAAGAATTAATCCTGTTGAGCTAGGTTGCTAGAAACAAATGAGATTCGATTTAGTTAATCTAGTTAACTTGTCGAATTATGTCATAAAGCTTGACTCAAGAAACCATTGATCGACGCAGGATCATTGCCATGGATCGACGGTCATTCCGCTGAGACATTGGACTTAGTCAATAGATTAGACTCGCAGCGAGAGTTGGTCGTCTTTTACATTAGATATCGAGTTTTATGATTAATACCCTTAGCTTTTATCCTCTATAATCCACTTGCTTGAAAATTCTAGATCTAGCATATTTACATTTATATCTAATGAAGATGTGGCAGATGTTCTTATAATGGCTAATGGAGCTGGAAACCTTTTTGGTCACCAGTCTGATTATCAAAAATCGATCGACGGTCCACTTACACCATCGATCGACACCAATCCGGTTTACTTTGGATATGGTAGATTTTAAGGAGACCACGATGCATCTTACAGAGAGGAAGAATTTATTGAATCTCGCACCGTGGCACTGGAAGAAGAAGACGGATGGGTAATGAACGCGAGAGTAGGCAGTCCAGCATCAATCCTCAACATTCTTGGCCATCAAACGACATCAAACGAAGACCAGAAGAATTACTTAGAGCAGAAGATACACAAGATGGTTATCTCAGACCAGATAAGCTTGGAATTTTCAGAGATACAGAGGGACGTGCACGAGATCTTTGCGGGAGAATTCTCTATCTACCTAAGGAAGATGTAGCAGACGCCCTTATTATGGCTGAACGATCAAGAAATTTATTTGGACAACAGAAACAGCCATCAATCGACGCGCCGGCACCGCCATCGATCGACATCAAGAAGCATAAGCATAAGCCAATCCAAACAAAACCTCGATCGACAATAAGAAGAAGGCATCGATCGATACCATTATTCCAGGAGTCAACGAGTTCTGTACATCTAACCCATGTACTTCAGAAACTACAGGACCGATCAGTTGGATAAATCCCTTACTGATAGACGTCCCGTAGAGTATGGAAAAAGAGTTTTTGATGTTGATGGCAGAAGAATTTTCTTTTGGGAAATGCAAGATGAGAATGGTAATGCACGAGCTCTTGGCGGAAGAATTGTGAATGTGCGAGAGGAAGATATCAAAGCAGTTCTAGAGAGAACTACTATGTTTGGGTACATCTACATATGTTTACCTGAACATGCAGCAAATATCGCTATGTCCAGGCAGAAACCAAAGACATACAGCAGAGTAGAGATTGACGGCATTGTGGATGAGATCTACACAGCTCAAGAGTGGTCATTATACGATTTCTACAGAAGGCTTGATGATGTCTGCTATCCTATAGAAAAGTGCCTCACCAGTTTGACTACACGCATGGATGAGATGAAACAAGATTTGGATATTGTTCAAAGACAACATGCGAGTGGACCGGATAGAGTGACATCCATCGACGACAACACCTTGCCATCGATCGACACTGATTTTGACAGACATAAGTGTGCAGCATAAACAGAATTAGAATAAAGGTTCAATGAGATTGCTTTTTCTCAGAGTCTGATGACAGAAGATATTTCTCAGAAATTGGAGGATATATCAGACACTACAGCTGCCATACTTAGAATGCTCCAACGCAGTATTGAGAATATACAAAGGAGAATGCATTCAGTGGAGGTTACTAAGGAGATCATAAAGAATGAGAAAGCCAAAGGAGATAAAGCAATGAGATGCTTCGTTGGTACATGGTTTCAGAAGAGCAAAGAAGATGTAGACACTTGTTTTCCAAGTGTTGATCCACCTCCATTCTAGTTAGAAAGTTCAAAACGTCGAGCTTAAGACTATAGCCAAGCGCTGAGTGGGAGGAAATCCACTGTTTAGTAAGTTTTTACTTAGTTTTTACATATACTACTATTTATTTCGATTTTTATTTTGTTTTTACAGACTATTTACATTACCATCAATCGACACCATAGAGGCACCATCGGTCGATAGTGGATCGCGACCATTGATCGACCACACCCGCCTACCGTCGATCGACACTCTCTTACATAGAGCGGTATCGAGTTCTATACTTAAGCTATCTACTAATGATTTGATTTTTCCTAACCAATCCGGGGCGGATTACACTGGGGACAATGTAATTTAAGTCTGGGGAGGTTCGCTAACGCTATTTTATTGTTTTTGAGTTTTATTTACTATCTATAATTTTTTCAAAGAGTTGTATCGAGCCAAGAAGAGGACTATAATCAAAAATTTATTATTGACTAACCACACTTTAACACCATTCTTAGAAGGTTGTTTGCAGAGATTACTAGAGATACCAAAGTGGATCATCATGCCACTGTATCACACTTGCTTAGAAAGTTTGAAGGAACCAAAGCTGATTTCCAACACTAATCCTGACATTATTTGCTTGCTTTGGGATTTGGTATACACTGGATCGGATTCCTTCTGCAAGTCTGGAAGGTAAAATTCTGTGTGCTTCTGATTCCCATCTCTCTTCCTTTCAGATTAAAAAAAAAAAAGAGTCGAACAAGATTTTGTGGCTACAACCATTAAAGCTTGATTCATATGATCCTAGAAAGATGTTAAGGTCAAAAAGAAGTGAACAGGATCTGGTGGCAAAAACCATTAGGGCTTTATTCATGGAAGTCTATCCAAATATCTCAGTCAATTAAAAAAAATAAAATGATACCCTCAAAACAAGGGAGACATTGATTGAGAAGAAGTGAGAAGAGAGAGAGGAAAGGAATCAGAGAAGGCTACATGTGTGTTCAGATACTTGCAGAGGTAAGAGTCCATATATATTTTGATTGATACTCCCAAGGTAAAGCCTGCATTTTTATTTTATGCAAAGAAATGAAATCATAGAGGGGCGAGTCAAACTAGTATTCGCTAAGTTGTTGGTTGAATAGAATTGGTGCTATACTGGGATATGGTATAAAAGTTTATCTGTGATTGATTTGATAGAATGTGGTTGCAATAGAGTAAGGTGACAGTTATACTTAGATATTATGTGAGTCTTCACTTTTCAAAACCTCTTTCGCAGGCTTGTTTGCTTGAGGACAAGCAAAAAGTTAAGTATGGGAGAGTTGATATAGCCTATTTATTATCAGTTTCAGACCATGTTATAGGCTCTATTTAGGGTCTATTATGTGTGTCTTGGCTATGTTTTAAGGTCTTTACAGGTCCAGGAACGTTTTGGAGATATATGGAGATACTTGGAGCTTTTGGAGCATTTAGAGGAGAATAATCCGTAGCTGATCATTGTGAGAGTCGAAGTACAAGACTTCGTCAATCAACGACACAACCTTGGCGTCGACCGACGTTACACGACCAAGATCGATCGATGTTGCACATCTGACATCGATCGATGACCAAATCGCAGACAACCGATTTCAAGCCCAAGTTAGAGACATGACACAAGATTACGAGATTACCTCTGGACGAGTTTTGACCTAGACTTTAGGGTTTTAAATTGATACTTTATGTATTGCACCTAAAAGGCTGTGGTGTGTTGGAGTGTTGGATGCTAGTAAGTGTGCTTTTTTTGTGTGTGCACCAGCACTCCATCATAGTTCTAGGATTTATTTAGGGAGATTTTTTTGGAACCCTAGTGTTTTATCTATGCATTATATTCAGATTATTATTCTTACTTTGATTATGTCAAAGTAGTTATCAACTAGGTTTAGGGTTTATTAATGGTATTGATGGATTAGCCAACAATAGAATTCTTAGGGTTATTATTAGATTTATCAATAGAATTGTGTTTATTGCTTGTGTTTTAGACTAGCTAACTAGAACTCTGATAATAGGATAGTTATGCGAAAGCGAGAGCATGGACTACTACCGGAATTAATCATGTTGAGCTAGGTTGCTAGACATAAACGAGATTCGATTTAGTTAATCTAGTGAACTTATCGAATTAGGTCATAAAGCTTGACTCAAGAAATCATCGATCGGCGCAGGATCCTTGCCATCGATAATGGTCATTCCGTGTCAACAAGCGAGAGCTGAGACATTGGACATAGTCAATAGATTAGACTCGCAGTGAGAGATGGTCGTCTTTTACATTAGATATCGAGTTTTATGATTAATACCCTTAGCTTTTATCCTCTATAATCCACTTGCCTGAAAACCCTAGATCTAGCATATTTACATTTACATCTAGTTAGTTTATTAGCATATTTCCAAATTTACATTATTACCATATTACACTACTAGAATATTTCCATATTGCTTCTACACCTTCCGATAAGGAATATTTTCTTAAACCAATTACTTGTTACCAATATATATATATTCACCTAGCTTAGTCTTTAGAAATAATAAATCTATTTTGTGCCATTTTTTCTGTGAATTAGATCCCTAAGTACTACACATGATTTCTCTTGGCAAGAATATTGTTTTGTGTGTTAGGATTAAGGGTTAATTTGATAGTTAATTGTTTAGGATATTTATACCCTTCTAGAACAGTAATCACCACTATGTCATGGATCGAGGTCAACTATGGGAGAAGCATTTACCATTAGCCTGAATTTGCGTATAACAACAGTTACCACTCGAATATCGGATGTCACCATATGAGGCCTTGTATGGTCGGTTGACTTGAACTCCCTTGTGTTGGATCAAATTGGGGGGGGGGGGGAGAGAGAGAGAGATCTTTCACCAGGGATGATAAAAGAAACAACATATATGATTCAGTTTGTCAAGGAAAAAAATGAAGGAGGCTCAAGATCGGCAAAAGAACTATGCAGAAAAGAGAAAGAAAGAGTTGGAATTCCAATGAGAGAGATGGTTTATCTGAAGAGAGTGATGTTTAAGGGGAAGGATAGGACGGCAAATATGGGGAAGCTGCAACGAGGTATATGGGACCTTTTAAGATCAGGGAACTGGTTGGACCAGTGGGTTATCTTTGGAGTTGCCTGATGAGCTCCATCTATTCCATGATGTGTTTCATGTGTCTCAATTGAGGAAGGTGGTAAGGGATCCGGCATAAATTGTCTCACAGCCACATGAAGATTTGGGTTTTGGTCTACCGATTCATGGGAAACCCATAAAAGTGACAAGGCTTCCAGACAAGCAAATTAGGAGGAAGAGATTTCATAAGTTCGAGTTAGTATGGGAGCGTGATGGGATGTGAAAATACGAAAGAGTGTGCAAGCATAATGAGGGCTGAGTATCCAGAGTTATTCGGGACCCAAGTGGATGAGCATATGGTAGATGCGGATTCGGGGATGAGTTCCTCTTAAGTAGGGGAGAGTTGTAGCGACCTGCTTCTGGAGTATTTTTATTTTTTTTAAGAATAAAACGGGAAGAGGTTTCTTTGTAAGAGGGCAAATTTGTTATAAGTGTTGGAACGCTTGTATTCGTTATGAATGGAACAAGAACTTGATTTTTCTCTAAGTATTGAATGTCCTTGTTAACCAAAGCATTATTAACTTAAACTAAATGAAGTTTAACTGATCATAGAGCGATCAGAGTCTAAGCAAGAGATCGACGGACCACTGAACCAATTAAGTAAAGTTTGGTCATTTGAGAATGCGAGTTCCAAGTAAGGCAAGTTCGACTAGTCAACATTGATGGGATTATACAAAAGGAAGGTCGGGTCTGAGGTAGTCAGATAAAGAAAGAATTGTTGAGATTCATTTAAGCTTTTGAGGACAAGTTTTGACCAAGCTAATTACAGAAACTGCAATTAATTTTTGGCTTGGTTAGCAAGTCCATGAGTAGTATAAAAACAGATTCTGAATTCTTATTCTAGATACAACTTCAAAAGGAAGTCTTAGAGAGGGGTCAGAGAAAGAACGCATTTCTATAGAGAGAGTTTGGTAAGTGAGGATCAATCAAGGAGGATCGCATGAATCTTGGCCGGAAAACACAGCTAAGTTCATAGTCTTCGATCTTTTAAGATCAATCAAGGTTAGATGTGATTCATGGAAACCTGTTAGTGTAGTTTCTACAGAATCAGTTTTGGATATGATAGGTTGTATGAATGAAACATGCACTTTATGGAAAGTTTGTTCTTTTTTTCAAAGTGATCGAAGAACTTTTTTTGTGTTCTTATGATATGGCATGCTAGATTGTGTGAACTGATGGTAAAGTTGAATGAAAATGTTTATGTGAAAACGAAGCTTTAATCTAAAATGATTGGCATGTTAAAGGGAAAAATGTGAAGAAATCAAGTTAAGATAAAAAATTAAATAAGGAAAGTATGGGATTAAACAAACAAACATAAGTAAGAAAAGTATGATTGGCTTCGGGTAGTAAAAAGGTATAAAGTTGTATTTTATCTTTGGGTTGTATGTTGGCTTTGTCCGTGAGGAACCTTTGGGGTCGAGTGGCTTCGATCCATATGAGTGACCGATGGGTCGAGTGGCTTTGGGCCATATGAGTGATCGATAGGTCAACTGGCTTCGGGCCGTGCATGATGGCTACGGGCTGTGTATGGTTGGCTTCAGGCCGTAAGTGACTTCGGGGTCGAGAATGAGTACAAGTAAAGTTAAATGTTGAGTTGAACAAAAATGGTTAAGTAGTAGGATGGAACGGAATGTTATGTTGGACTTCAATCTCAAATGGGACAAATAGTCCAAAAAAATCTGCAACAACCTAAAAAATTTTACATAGACCAAAGAGAATAAAATGACGATTTTGCCTTTAATAAAGAGATAACATGAGCCATTGGATCATCATATCTATGTTTTAATCTTGGCCACACGATTTCACACACGATTTCACACATCTCTCATTCTCTCTCTTTATATCTACTAGGTGGCTTCACCCCGCGCAAGCGCGGAGACAGTGTTTTTTTAATCTTTTCTCATTAGTTATGCGTTCTATATTCTGGAGCATATAGTTTTAGTTGTGCTATTTTCTCCTTGTGTAGTTATTTTGATCTCCGACCACCATAGCTCATTTCCTTATATCGCTAAACCTTTGATCTTATTATTTTCACTCATGGACTTTGGTCTTTAATCGTCTACGGTTTTTTTGTTTAGCATTGTCATATTTCCCAAGATTATTTTTTTCGCAGTAGATGCCACTCTCCCATAAAAACTACAGTCAATGTTAATTGTACGTTTGCGTTTCTTTACTCGTGGACGTTGACCAAATCTCCTGACCACTTTTTATGTGGCCGTACAGTTTATCACTTGTGCCCTCCGAAGTCCAAACTTGGAAGGCAAGGAAGTAAGGAAGCTGAGGTAAATGCATGGGAGGTTAAAAGGAAGGTTAACTTGTGTTGGATCGGTAAAGAAGGGGGATAAGGTTCTGGATAAGGAAGGGAGAAGGCTCGACCTTTACAGCCTGTCTACGAGCTGGAAAGGAGAGAGGATCAAGTCAAGATGCCAAAGGCATCTAGCCTTCTCAGTCAAGTATTCAAAATAGGCGCGCCTACTCCCTAAGTGTGTCCACGTTAACCATCTGCTTACCATTCCTATTATGACCGTTTATGGCTTAGATTAAGGCTCCCTCTCTCTCTATATATTGTAACACATACTCAGAGTAATTAATTAAGCAAACATTTTCAGTGATACTCTCTCTCGTTCTCTCTCTCTCTCTTGTTCATCATGAACCCTACTCTCTAAAGCTTGGATACACTTCATTCTTCTCTTAGATTCGCATTCTTATCTCTTTTACTCTAAAAATCTCATGGTATCAGAGCCAGGTTCCTCATATCCTGGTGTTTGAATCCTCTTTCTTACACCTTCATTTCGTGTTCAAGCTGTTCTTGAGAGATGGAAGGAAGCAAGATAGTGGTGACGGTTCCGGTTACACTTAAAGGTGGTGGAAACTACATGTTGTGGTCTCGCCTAGTGAAGACTGCGGTTGGGAGCAAGGGTTTGTGGAGTCATGTGTCTGATGGAGTTCCAAAACCAGTTGCTGACAAGGATAAAGGCACAGAAGAATCTGCTCTTGCTGATCAACAGAAGTGGATTCAAGATGACATGATGGTTCTAACCATGATTCAAGGGTCTCTAGATTCATCTATCCTTGAAGCATACAGCTACTGTGAGACGCCAAAGGATCTGTGGGAGACTCTCCAGAAGATCTATGGAAACACATCCAATCTGTGCCGGGTGTTTGAGCTAAAGAGGGCTATCAACACTCTTGTGCAAGAAGAGGTGGAGTTTACTAAACACTTGGGAAAGTTCAGAGCTTTATGGTCTGAACTAGAGATGCTCAGACCAAACACCACTGATCAAGATATCCTCATGGAGAGGCGTGAGCAAGATCAGGTGTTTGGATTACTTCTGACTCTGAATCCAGCCTTTAATGACTTGATTAAACACATACTGAGATCCTCAAAGCTTCCAACCTTAGAGGAAGTATGTGCTCAAATCCAGAAGGAGGAAGGGTCTTTGGGATTGTTTGGTGGTAAGGGGGAACTCTCTCTTGCTAACAAGGCAGAGGCTGTTCAAGCTAACAAAGCTATGTACAGACCAGATGAAAGGAGAAGTGGTGAGGATAGAAGGTTTGGAGGTAACTGTGATCATTGCAAGAAGTCGGGTCACAAGAGGAGCCAATGTTGGATACTCCATCCCCACCTCAAGCCTGTGAAGTTTATGAAGGATAGAGATGCAAGAGCCCACCTCTCAGCAGAAACAGGTGAAGCTGGTCCATCTGGAGCTAGTTCAACAATGCGTGAAGGTGAAGGAAAGGCCTTAGCTTCTCAACACACGCCATTGAAGAGCATGGAGCATGAACTGGTCAGGAGATCAGACATTGATGCTCTAATCAAGGCTCTCAAGGAGAATGGTAATGTATCTGGTAACCCCTTAGGGTACTCCTATGCTGCATATAACCTAATGAATATCCCTGATGAATCATATGTTGCATCTCAATGGCTTAAGAACCTTAGTCATTTAGAACATACTCTTGAAATGCCTAGTTCCCACACTGCTCATAGCACATGTAAACCTCTAATAGTTGATTCAGGGAGCATCTCATCATATGATCAGTGACAATAGTCTTATAAAGAATATAGAACCTGCTCATGGTCATGTAATGATTGCAAATGGAGATAGAGTAGCCATAAAAGGAATAGGTACATTAAGACTGTTTGACAAGGATTCTAAAGCTTTCTATATGCCTGAATTCACATCTAATCTTCTATCTGTTAAGAAATGCACAACTGATTTACATTGCAATGTTATATTCAGTCCTAATGATGTGAAGTTTCAGGATATTGAGAGCCATAAGTTGATTGGAAAGGGAGTTGCAAGAGGAGACCTCTATATGTTGGAAGACACAGATCCTATTTCTAGTCTTTGTTACTCGTTTAGTTCTACTTCAGTCTTGAATAAAAATGCATTATGGCATGCTAGATTAGGACATCCACATGTTAGAGCTCTAAGTTTAATGTTACCAGGTGTCATATATAAAAATAATGATTGTGAAGCATGTATCTTGGGCAAGCATTGTAAATCAGTCTTTCATAAATCCACTACATTATATGAGAAGTGCTTTGATCTTGTGCATTCTGATGTATGGACTGCCCCTTGTCTATCTAGGGAAAATTACAAGTACTTTGTAACATTCATTGATGAAAAATCAAAATACACCTGGATAACACTCATTCAAACTGAAGATAGAGTGCTTGATGCATTTAAAAATTTCCAGGCTTAGGTAGCTAACCACTATAATGCCAAGATAAAGATTTTCAGGTCTGACAATGGTGGTGAGTACACAAGCTTGGCCTTCAAGCAACACCTATCTCAACATGGGATTCTTCATCAGACAAGCTGCCCTTATACACCCCAACAAAATGGAGTTGCTGAGAGGAAGAATAGACACCTTATGGAAATTGCTAGGTCCATCATGTTTCTGTCAAATGTTCCAAAGAGGTTTTGGAGTGATGCTGTGATGACTGCGTGCTGCCTGATCAATAGGATACCAACCAGGGTATTGGATGACAAGGCTCCATTTGAGGTGTTAAACGAGTAGAAGCGAGTATTACATCGTATGAGAGTGTTTGGGTGTTTGTGCTTTGTGCTAGTACCAGGAGAAATGAGGAGCAAACTAGAACCAAGAAGCACAAGAGCAATGTTTATTGGCTACTCAACAACACAGAAGGGTTACAAATGCTTTGATCCAAAGACAAGAAGAGTTCTGGTGTCAAGGGATGTAAAGTTTGTGGAATCCAGAGGATACTATGAAGAGAAGAGCTGGGATGATTTGAAGGATCTATCTCAAGCATCTGATAAGGCAACTAGCCTCCGAATCATTCTTGAAGGTCTTGGGATTAATATGACCCAGGATCAGATAAGGCAAGGAGTGCCTAACACTCATGAAGCTGAAGATCAAACCAACCATGATCATGAAGGGGGAAATGGACCTGAGGTTGAAGATCAAGAAAAAGGCTCAGGAAGTCATGATCAAGGCGAAGTTCCAAATGAAGATGGAAGTGAAAGAAACCATGATCCTGAAGAAGAAGGTCATGGAAGTCAGGAAGAACAAGTAGTAGAGTCTCCACTAAGAAAAAGCACACGGATAAGAAGGGATCCATCAAACTGGATAAACACAAGGGTATACTACAATGCACAAGCAGTAGCACATCCTGATCAAATGGTATGCTCACTTACTGAAATCCCAAAAGAGCATTGTGCATTCATCACAAGTCTAGATGAAAGTCATGTTCCAAGTTCTTATGAGGAAGCAATGGAGGATGAAGAATGGAGAAGCTCAGTGGCTGATGAAGCAAATGCAATGATAAAGAATGAGACATGGTATGAAAGTGAGTTGCCTAAAGGGAAAAAGGTTGTGACCAGTAGATGGATTTTCACTATCAAGTTCCTACCAAATGGAAAGATAGAAAGGAGGAAGACAAGACTCTGTCTTCATCAGCCTTTCTTACATTGTCTCTCTTTGGTTCTTCATCTCAATACTCCCCCTCAAGCTTGACTATAGGGAATGTTCAAGCTTGGAAACATAAAGAACCTCCCTCATTAAAACCTTAGTGTGCAAAACCCAGTGGGACAAAAACATACTAAGGAAAAAGTGTAGAGGTCTCCATGCTAGGAAAGTCAGTGAGATGTGAGGTCTATGAGTCCTAACTTAGAGTGGATGAACTCACAGACTTTGGTACTTGCTGCCTTGGTGAAGATATCAGCTAGCTGGTCTTCACTTCTTGTATAACAAGGTAGGATGATTTGCTTCTCCACAGTTTGTCTAACCTTGTGGCAGTCTACTTCTATGTGTTTTGTTCTTTCATGGAAGACCGAGTTGCTGGCAATGTGAATAGCTGCTTGATTGTCACAATGCATTGTGATTGGTGATGTTGTCTCGATTCCTAAGTCTCCAAGCAATCCCTTGATCCATATCAACTCATTGGTGAGCTTCCTCATAGCTCTATATTGTGCCTCAACACTTGAACATGATACAACCTTCTGCTTCTTGCTCTTCCAAGTCACTAGGTTGCCTCCAATGAATGTACAATAACCAGTGGTTGATCTTCTATCAACCCTATCTCCTGCTCAATCAGCGTCACAATACCCAACTATTTCAGTGCTTCCATTGCATCCCATCCAAACACCTTGACCTGAAGCTTCCCTTAGATACCTCATGATCCTCTCAACCATGTTCCAATGGTGAACCTTAGGAGCTTGCATATGCTGACTGACTTGATTCACAGCAAAGCATATGTCTGGTCTTGTAATGGTAAGATAGATCAGCTTTCCCACCATCCTTCTATACTTCTTAAAGTCTCCATAAGGTTCATCTTCAAACTCCCCCTCACGCAGCACTTTATAACCTTCTTCGAGTGGAGTCTTGGCTGGTCTTCCTCCAAGGTTTTCTGCCTCAGTTAAAAGATCAAGTGTGTACTTCCTTTGGGATAGAAAGAGTGATGCAATCCAGGATGAGCTAATCTTAGATGAACTTAATGATGAAGCTGAATGGATGCAAGAACCAAGTTACTATGAAGAAGATGATATGGACCAGACCCAAAATGAAGATGTTTCTCTCTCAGCCCAAAAGAAGTCCGATGACCAGAAAGAAGATCCATTTGTCATATCTGTTGGGCCCATCACGAGATCCAGGTCCAAGAAGCTTATTGAGAGGATTACTTGCCTTGTTCTGAACCAAGAAAGTGAAGAAGAGTTACTTGGCCAAACCATCATCACCCCAACCACCTTCATTTACTCGGCTGTCTTCTACAACAACTAATTTACTTATGTTTTTGTCTTATTTCTTTTCCCTAAGTGTTCATGCACGAAACTACAAGTCCCAAGGCTGTCATGCACGAGATTGTTGACATTTTTCTTTAAAAACTCTGTTTGTTTCATTTGGAAGACAATCATCATTTTTATCAAAAACTCATTTCTCTTTGGTGATTCATTTGTTCTTAGAACAACTTGATTGTGGAGGTGTGTGAACCCAAAACAATCAACAAACTCTCAATCTGACTGGTGTGTCGAATCCAGAGTGAGAGAGTGAAGAATCTGAGGTCTTTTCCGCAACCCTCAGTGTTTCAATCGATCAAATTCTTTCAACCCATCTATCCATAAACCCTAATTCGTCCATCAAGCCAATATCCATCAAAAACCATCTTTCAATCTGTTACAGAGTAGATCCAACCAAAATCAGAGTGGAAATCCTTGGGAAAAAAGTCATTAAGTGGTATCAGAGCAACCACTCTGTTGATCTACAAGTTCTGCGATATTTTTCAATCTCTAAACTATCAAAGTCTGAAACTTTCTGGGATTTCAAGTTCATTTCTTTGGGATTTCGAATTCATCTTTTATTCTGGGTATTTCTGTTCTTATCAGTCTCTTATCTGTCTATCTGTTTGCAAGTGAGCCAAATCTTATTGAGAAAGAAAATCCCCAGGAGAAATCGGGTTCAGTCTAGGAGAAATCAGACTGAGGTTTGGTAAAATCACTTGCTCATCCAAAATCTTGCAATCTGTCTATCTTTTCTTTTCTTTGGGGATTTGGGTTTCTGCATTTTTCACTTGATTGGGTTGTTTACAGAACCATTGAATCACTATCATCACCAAAAGCTTGAGAGATCAAAGGATATTGTGAGGAGAGAGTTCTGTTTATTGCTAAAGGTTGTTGATTTTGCAGGAAACCATGTCTGGAGAAAACAATGAACAAGAAGGAACACCAACACCTGCTGTCAATATTAATCCTTTTCAAATGCAGGCTCTAATTGCTGAGATCACCAAGCAAGTTCAAGATAATCTGATCAGAAGAGAAGAGGAAGGATAGATTTCCAAATGAAAGGAAGTCCAAACTGATGAAAAGAAGAGATGGTCCTTTCAAAGTGCTTGAGCGAATCAACAATAACGCATACAAGATTGATCTTCAAGATAAGTATTCTGTGAGTTCAACTTTCAATGTTTCTGACTTGGCTCCTTTTCATGCAGATCACTTGGATTTGAGGACAAATCCTTTCAAAGGAGGAGGGGATGATGCAATCCAGGATGAGCTAATCTTAGATGAACTTAATGATGAAGCTGAATGGATGCAAGAACCAAGTTACTATGAAGAAGATGATATGGACCAGACCCAAAATGAAGATGTTTCTCTCTCAGCCCAAAAGAAGTCCGATGACCAGAAAGAAGATCCATTTGTCATATCTGTTGGGCCCATCACGAGATCCAGGTCCAAGAAGCTTATTGAGAGGATTACTTGCCTTGTTCTGAACCAAGAAAGTGAAGAAGAGTTACTTGGCCAAACCATCATCACCCCAACCACCTTCATTTACTCGGCTGTCTTCTACAACAACTAATTTACTTATGTTTTTGTCTTATTTCTTTTCCCTAAGTGTTCATGCACGAAACTACAAGTCCCAAGGCTGTCATGCACGAGATTGTTGACATTTTTCTTTAAAAACTCTGTTTGTTTCATTTGGAAGACAATCATCATTTTTATCAAAAACTCATTTCTCTTTGGTGATTCATTTGTTCTTAGAACAACTTGATTGTGGAGGTGTGTGAACCCAAAACAATCAACAAACTCTCAATCTGACTGGTGTGTCGAATCCAGAGTGAGAGAGTGAAGAATCTGAGGTCTTTTCCGCAACCCTCAGTGTTTCAATCGATCAAATTCTTTCAACCCATCTATCCATAAACCCTAATTCGTCCATCAAGCCAATATCCATCAAAAACCATCTTTCAATCTGTTACAGAGTAGATCCAACCAAAATCAGAGTGGAAATCCTTGGGAAAAAAGTCATTAAAGAGTCCCTCTTTAGAGCGGCATACTTCAATACCAAGGAAGTACTTGAGTTCACCTAAATCTTTAATATCAAACACAGATTTGAGGAATACCTTAGTTTCTTGGATGCCCTCTTTGTCACTGCCTGTGAAGATTATATCATCCACATAAATCAATATGACCACAATGCCTCTTGGACCAGGAAGAGTGAATAGAGTGTGATCAGCTTCTGACTTCCTGAAGCCTCTTCCATTTAATGTAGTACTCAGCTTGTGATACCAAGCTTTTGGTGATTGTTTCAGTCCATAGATGGCTTTCTTGAGTCTTAGAACATTTCCAGGCTTGACCAAGTGCTCTAGACCAGGAGGAGGATGCATGTAGACCTCATCTTCTAGCTCTCCTTGAAGAAAAGAATTCTTGACATCCATCTGCCATAACTCCCACTCTAGATTTGTTGCAAGAGAGAGGATGATTCGAATGGTATGTAGTTTGGCCACTGGTGAAAATGTGTCCACATAATCCTCTCCATATGTCTGAGTGAAGCCTCTTTCCACCAGTCTTGTTTTGCGCCTCTCCACTTTGCCATTTGCCAAGTATTTGATTGTGAAGACCCACTTACTTGAGACTGCTTTCTTCCCCATTGGAAGCTCACTCTCATACCAAGTGTCATTTATAATCATGGCATTGGTCTCATTTCTAACTGACTCTTTCCATTCATCAAGCTCCATTCCTTCTTTATAAGACCTAGGAATATATCCTTGATCCAATCCAATGATGAATGCTTGATGTTCAACTGGAAATTGCGCAAATGAGCATACCACTGAAGTTGGATGAGCCACTGCCTGACTGTTGTAATAGACCCTTGTGTTCACCCAATTGGAGGGATCCTTCCTGATCCTTGTGTTTCTTCGTAGTGGTTGAACCTGGTCTTGTTCTTCTTCCTGCTCTTCTTCTTCATGATCTTGAGCAGTTTCAGTTGCTTTATCTTCTACACCATCCTGATCATGAACTTCTGAACCATATTGCCTTACTGGTTCATGTTCATTGCCCCCTTCAGGATCAGGATGAGTAACTTCTTCAGCTTCTTGTTCAGTCACTTGAGTAGGAGTAGCTTCTCTGGTGATCTCTTTTTCCCTTGATAAACTGATTCCAAGATTCTCTAAGATGATCCTCAGGTTATTGGCCTTATCTGATGCTTGAGACAGATCTTTGAGCTCATCCCAATTCTTCTCAGCATAGAATCCTTTTCCTTCCATAAACTTCACATCTCTAGATACAAGCACTCTTCTTGTTTCAGGATTGTAGCACTTGTATCCTTTATGTGTAGAAGAGTATCCTATGAACATACACTTCATACTCTTTGCTTCTAGCTTGTTCCTTTGCTCTCCTGGTATCAATACAAAGCATACGCATCCAAACACTCTGAGGTGATGAATGGATGGTTTGGTTTGGTTCAACACTTTATAAGGAGAGATATCCTTCAGCACCTTAGTTGGGATCCGATTAATAAGGTAGCATGCTGTCACCACAGCATCACTCCAGAATCTCTTAGGAACATTGGCATGGAACATCATTGATCGAGCAACCTCCATGAGATGCCTATTCTTTCTTTCAGCCACTCCATTTTGCTGAGGTGTATAGGGACAGCTTGTTTGGTGGATTATGCCATGTTTTGCCAAGTGATTCTTGAAAGCATGACTTGTATACTCTCCTCCATTGTCTATCTCAGTACCTTCACATTGGCCTTAAAGTGGTTAGTGACATAAGATTGAAAGTTCATAAAAGCATCTAACACACGATCCTTAGAAGGCAGTAATGTTAACCAAGTATACTTTGATTTCTCATCTATAAAAGTGACAAAATACTTGTGATTATCCCTAGACATACATGGAGAGGTCCAAACATCAGAATGAACTAAGTCAAAGCATTTTTCATAGATGGTTACTGATGTTGGATAAACAGATTTGCAATGCTTTCCTAGGATGCATGCTTCACAATCCAAGTGACTAAATGACATATCAGGCATCATGAGTTCTAATGCACGAGAGTGAGGATGAGCAACAAGTTCTTAAAGGAGCATCCATGTATTCAGCGTTCATAAGCGATTCTCATGGAGGAGGAGTGTGGAACAAGGCAGTGACCAATGATGGCCCCATCAGAATGAGTGATATTGAGCCTCTAATCGAAGCTGCCAAAGCCATTATCTCCTCCAAGAAGTCTGGTACACATTCCCTTGTCTCTAAGCCAATTATAATAGATTCTGGAGCTAGTCATCATATGATTAGTGATAAGAATGTAATTAGTAATTGGGTGAGTCTGATAGAGAGTTGTGGTTGATCTCAAGTGCTTGTTGGTCCTCTCTGACCCACTTGTCTTCATCCCTCAGACAAATAACTTGACCATTAATGAAACCCTTGGTGTTTCTGATCCCTTTTCGAATGATCTGAGGGTGATTCTGGTTTGAACTCTTGATTGGAAACGTTGGGATGATTGGTTCCCTTGATAAAACAGAACAATGATCGATGGATTGTGGAAGAAGGTAGTGATGAGGATGGTTCTTCAGTGAGAGATCGATGGAGAGATCAAACACTTGTGTAGAATTGCCTATGATCGAGCAGGTCACCGCTCAGACGTGATCACTAGGCAAGATGCAAAGGATTTGACTCCTAAGCAATCGATGTTCAGAGGCTGAACAAAGGATTCACAATTTGTAAGAAAGTTTTTAACAAAAAAGGTGAATGAATTACATATTGGTCGTGCAGCCTCCATATATAGGCTACAAGAATGTAGAAATGAAGAGACAAAGTACAGAAAATAAGAAACATAGAAACTAGGAACAAAGACTAAGACTGAAGACTTTTGTAGAACCGAGATGTTGAATTTTGACTTGTCTTTGAAGAACTCTTGGTATGCCACGACCAAGACTGATTCCTTGACTTCTTTCTGATATTTTCTTGGTGAAATGGGTCAGAAACAATCTGATGAAAGGCCTGGTCGAATTTGGTAAGAAACAAACCCATAATGAATTTGTTATGAACTTTCCATGGGCTGCAATACTTCTTCTTGGGCAACTTGATCCAAAACAGATCCAAATGGTTTCTTGGACTTGAATTTCGTGGCTGATCCATCAGAAAAAGATAATGGATCTTTAACTTTGGTTTTGAACTCCTTTTGGGCTGACAGAAACAAATCTGATCCATCTTCTTCTTTGGGCCAAAAACCACTCGCCCAGCTAGGTCCATGGCAGCTCCAGTGTCACTCTCATTCAGCTCAGCTTGTCCTTGTGTAGTGTCACTCAGCTGGTTCAGCTCATTCAGCTCCAAGTCCAGCTTTCTCAGCTCATTCAGCTCCAAGGTAGTGTCACTTAGCTCAGTATGCTCGCCTCTCTTCCATCCTGGTTTGTCCTTTGTTTGATGATCAGCTGGCTCGGCCATGGTTACATCAACCATCCTCTTGAGTCATCCTCTTTGAAGCTTCAGCCTTCATGATATGGCTGTCCCAAAGTCCATGACTTCCCAAGGTAACTCTGGCCACTCTTGACCAAAGTAAGTAGTTATTACCCTCAAGGGTTACTGGAATCAAGCTTCTCCTTTCTATTTCCATGGTAGACTTTCTTTTACCCAATGGATAAAGCTATTGTCCAGTGGGTAAAGATGAAGAACACAAAAAATTTACAAACCAGAAACAAAATGAGATTTTTGAATAACCAGAGAGTTGAGGAGCTTAGATGCCATAAGGAAGATATTTTGATAACAGAATGAAGAGAAACAGAGTAGACAAGAGTAAAACAGAAAAAACAGAGTAGCTTAAAACAGAGTAACTGGAAAACAGAGTAAATGGAAGAACATAATGGATTTTGCGGAATTTAATGAGTTTAGGAGTTAAAAAGCTCTGATACCATGTTAGAATGAGATTATGATGTGTAGAATGAAGAACAGTGAAGTATTTGATGAAGAATGATGAAGAACAGATGAAGAATGATGAAGAACAAGTAGAGAAAGAGTATGGACGAGTTTGAGAGAGAGTGTAATCAGAATGGGAGACTTATTCTCCTTGCTTGTATTCAGATCCTTGTTACATAATATATAGACAACCAGAAAGAATAAAATAAAGACTAAACAGAAAGAGACAAGGGCACAGGTTTAGGGAGTGAAAGTGACAGCTGCTTGCAGAGTTTTCTTGGTGAAAGTTTTCAGAGTTCAAGTGCTTGAGTGATGTAGAATGGAAATGAAGATGATGCGGATGAGACTTTATGAGAATGGGGAAGGAGACTGATGAAAATGGTGGAGATTCGTGAGAGACTTAAGAGAATAGAGAGACTATAAGAGAGATTAGGAGACTAAGGAACCAGAGACTTGAGTACAGAGAGTATAAGAGACTAAGAGATTATGAAGAGGAGAAACTCTCAACTTGTTATTCATACTCGACATACAAGGTGTTTAAATAGATAAAATGAGCTACACAAGGGTTTCGTAATAATCAAAGTAAGCATGTGGAGTCAAGGGAAGGAGGAGCCTCGGTTTGAATCATGTGGACCATAAGCTCTACACATTTGGACAGCCTGGAACCAGCAGGAGTGCCTAAGGATTAACTCGGCTAGGAATCTGCCACAAATGCATATGAACCATTCCAAAGACCAGTCCAGGTTCATAGTCCAACTTGCTTTTCCTTTCCAGTCTGGGTAGCCTTAAACCTTATCCATAAACGGTCAGCACAAGAAGCATCACGCCAGATCCTTCAAAGATGCCATTTGATCCTTTCTTCTTCCCTTGAGGCCAACAATTGTTCTTCATACCTTGGGATGCAAGGTTCTGCCATGGGAGTGTACGGATTAGGGTTTGGTCCGTACACTTTTCACCTTAACTTTGCACAAACCCAAAAAGTGTCCAAATGGTCGAGTGTGAAGTTTCTTGGTCAACCTCGTCCGTACGGCCGTACGGTACGGACGCCCTATTTTTGCACATCGACCATTTGCCTCTAAACTTATCCCAAGTCTTCTTCCTTCATTATAAACCTCTCTTGAACCTTGTTCTAGCTCTGCATAAGCTTCTGGACCCTCCTTAGATCTTGATCAGTCTCTAAATGGGTTTTGCCCAAGCTTTGCACATAAACCTTTAGTGAGTTGTTTTCTCACTTCAGGTTAACACTTGGCAGCTTCTCCCAACGTCCATATTGAGCAGAAAGGGTCACATGACTCTCCTGAATGCTTGCCCTACACTCTTTGTTCATTCCTAAACCTTGCTTGCCTTGCACTCCACTTCAGGTCAAGATATGATCAAACTGTGCGGATAACTCCATCTTGATCATTCTTATGTCTTCATCAGCCTTTCTTACATTGTCTCTCTTTGGTTCTTCATCTCAATACAACCAGATTTTAAAAAAAAACAATCAAAAGAAAAGTTGAAGAGAAATCCAACATGACTGAGGAGAAACTCAGCCTGGCTGAGGAGAAATCCAGCCCTGGTGGTAAAGCCTCTTGCAAACAAAAACCTTACAATCTTTCTATCTCTTTCTTCTGTTTTGGGGTTAGTGTTTGTTCTCTGAAGTTTGATATTTGTTTGTTGCTGAGCTACTGGATTCACAGAGAAAACTCACAGAAAAATCAGAGAGAAACACCAAGAGAAGTGAGGCTTTGGCTATTTATTATTGTGTTAATTTTTCTTGTTGAGTTTCTTAACAAAAAAGCCATGTCTGGAGGAAGCAATGGCAGAAGGAGACGTCCTGAAAAGAAACTAGATTATAATCAGTTCAACTCTGCAACAAAAGCAGCCTTGGAGAGAAGGGAAAAATCTATGAGAAAAAAAGATTCTTATGCTTTTGATGAGTCTGGTTATGAGCAGGAAAGGATAAATTTTAGGAGGTCACTGGAAAGGATTAACAGGAGGAGCACACATCATGATCAATTCAGTTCTTCCACAAATAATGTGCTGGAAAAAGGACAAACTTTGATAAGACAAGAAAAATCGGTTTTTAACCATTCTTATTCTATGCATAAAAAGGCACGACCAGTGAGGCAAGAGGAACCAACTAGGAGGAGCAGAGAACGTCCTAGACATGCCATAGAGGAGACAGGAGCTTGCTATGGTCGTGATCCCATAAAGAAGTCTCAGAAGCAACCGGCAATAGTTGATTATTTGGACAGCCAACAGTTTCAAGATGATTTCAAAAGGATTGCACAACAAGTACTGCAAGATTTTGTAACAGACCAGCAAAGGAGACCAACCTCACATCCTTCCTCAAAGATTGATAGTCAGAGGAGTTGTATCAAGCAAGAGAAGGTTATCCAAGAGCTGGAAACTGAAACAACTAAGGTAAGGAAAGAATCTGAAACAAAACCTCAGTGTTCTCTTTTCTCTCCTCAATTTGAACTTGTTATCAATAAAACATGTGAAGAACTATCTTGTCTTGAACCGGTGCATCCGAGTAGTCTTGCTTCAGTGTCTCAGGTCACAGAAGATCACTCACCAAAAACAGAACAAAAGATTTTAAAACAAGGTGAAGTGATGGAGCAGAAGAGCAGCTTGGAGCTGAGAACTATTCCCAAGTCTTTGTTCCCTAGCCTGCAAGAGCACTGTAAGGGATTTGATCTGGTTAATTCTCTGTCTGAAATGTTTGTTATGGTTAGTTCCAATGATGTAAAACGTTTTGGTCTAGAAAAAGTAAAAGAATTTTGTGTACAACAATGGTTCTTCATACCTTGGGATGCAAGGTTCTGCCATGGGAGTGTACAGATTAGGGTTTGGTCCGTACACTTTTCACCCTAACTTTTCACAAAACCAAAAAGTGTCCAAATGGTCGAGTGTGAAGTTTCTTGGTCAACCTCGTCTGTACGGTACGGACGCCCTATTTTTGCACATCGACCATTTGCCTCTAAACTTCTCCCAAGTCTTCTTCCTTCATTATAAACCTCTCTTGAACCTTGTTCTAGCTCTGCATAAGCTTCTGGACCCTCCTTAGATCTTGATCAGTCTCTAAATGGGTTTTGCCCAAGCTTTGCACATAAACCTTTAGTGAGTTGTTTTCTCACTTCAGGTTAACACTTGGCAGCTTCTCCCAACGTCCATATTGAGCAGAAAGGGTCACATGACTCTCCTGAATGCTTGCCCTACACTCTTTGTTCATTCCTAAACCTTGCTTGCCTTGCACTCCACTTCAGGTCAAGATATGATCAAACTGTGCGGATAACTCCATCTTGATCATTCTTCTGTCTTCATCAGCCTTTCTTACATTGTCTCTCTTTGGTTCTCCATCTCAATACAACCAGATTTTTTAAAAAAAAAAACAATCAAAAGAAAAGTTGAAGAGAAATCGAACTTGACTAAGGAGAAACTCAGCCTGGCTGAGGAGAAATCCAGCCCTGGTGGTAAAGCCTCTTGCACACAAAAACCTTGCAATCTTTCTATCTCTTTCTTCTGTTTTGGGGTTAGTGTTTGTTCTCTGAAATTTGATATTTGTTTGTTGCTGAGCTACTGGATTCACAGAGAAAACTCACAGAAAAATCAGAGAGAAACACCAAGAGAAGTGAGGCTTTGGCTATTTATTATTGTGTTAATTTTTCTTGTTGAGTTTCTTAGCAAAAAAGCCATGTCTGGAGGAAGCAATGGCAGAAGGAGACGTCCTGAAAATAAACTAGAATATAATCAGTTCAACTCTGCAAGAAAAGCAGACTTGGAGAGAAGGGAAAAATCTATGAGAAAAAAAGATTCTTATGCTTTTGATGAGTCTGGTTATGAGCAGGAAAGGATAAATTTTAGGAGGTCACTGGAAAGGATTAACAGGAGGATCACACATCAAGATCAATTCAGTTCTTCCACAAATAATGTGCTGGAAAAAGGACAAACTTTGATAAGACAAGAAAAATCGGTTTTTAACCATTCTGATTCTATGCAGAAAAAGGCACGACCAGTGAGGCAAGAGGAACCAACTAGGAGGAGCAGAGAACGTCCTAGACATGCCATAGAGGAGACAGGAGCTTGCTATGGTCGTGATCCCATAAAGAAGTCTCAGAAGCAACCGGCAATAGTTGATTATTTGGACAGCCAACAGTTTCAAGATGATTTCAAAAGGATTGCACAACAAGTACTGCAAGATTTTGTAACAGACCAGCAAAGGAGACCAACCTCACGTCCTTCCTCAAAGATTGATAGTCAGAGGAGTTGTAGCAAGCAAGAGAAGGTTATCCAAGAGCTGGAAACTGAAACAACTAAGGTAAGGAAAGAATCTGAAACAAAACCTCAGTGTTCTCTTTTCTCTCCTCAATCTGAACTTGTTATCAATAAAACATGTGAAGAACTATCTTGTCTTGAATCGGTGCATCCGAGTAGTCTTGCTTCAGTGTCTCAGGTCACAGAAGACAGAACAAAAGATTTTAAAACAAGGTGAAGTGATGGAGCAGCAGAGCAGCTTGGAGCTGAGAACTATTCCCAAGTCTTTGTTCCCTAGCCTGCAAGAGCACTGTAAGGGATTTGATCTGGTTAATTCTCTGTCTGAAATGTTTGTTATGGTTAGTTCCAATGATGTAAAACGTTTTGGTCTAGAAAAAGTAAAAGAATTTATGGTTAGTTCCAATGATGTAAAACGTTTTGGTCTAGAAAAAGTAAAAGAATTTTGTGTTTCAAACTCTGTTTTTGATAACATGATTCATTCTTTTAAGAAACTTGAACCAGATAAATTTTCTCATCAAAAACGTTTTTCATGTGGTAGTGACATCAATCCTGGTCTTGTTTTGAGTTTTGATCAGTTTATGGAACATAACAAAAGCTTTGATCATCATGAAAAGTCATTGGAGCTTGTTCTGCAACAACCTGTTTTCTATTCTAGAAAATCGTTTGATTCATTTGTCATCAAAGAAAATAGCTTTGTACTTCGTTGTTCTAAGCATGAACTTGTCACTGATGATTTGTTTGCATCCACTTGTGCCTTGGACGAATCTATGGTTAGGAATTTGCACGAACTAAAACCATTTAGAGATGAAAACGAGTTTGTGTTTGATTATGTTTTGAAACCTCCTCATGTATGTTCTGAAACTGATAAATCTTGGCATGTTTTGAGATCACTCTTTGAGAATGGTGTTGTTTTGAGTCTTGATAATATACTGGTGTATAACACATTCTTTGATAAACCTGCTAAACCTTTGAAACATGTGATAAGTGATTCTCAGTTTGAGTTTGATCTTTTGTGTTCTGAATATGAGAAGCTTTTGCATGTACTGAAGTTGTTCTTTAAGAGCTATGCTACATGTTCTAAAGAAGAAATGTTTAATTTTTGATCTAAACAAGAACATGTCTTGCACATATGATTCTGGATATATAGGTTGTGTTTTGAGTGTCCAGGATCATGAGGATAAGTCTCAAACGAGTGCAAGGAACAAGAGAAGATACCTTGCTTATCAGCCAGAATTTTGGAGATGGAAGTACTTGAGAAAAACAGCTTCAACACTCCAAGGAAGATTCTTTCTAAAACTTTTCTTTGTTGTTGCTTACATGTTTCTTTGCTTGAACATGTGTCTTGTGTCTAACTTGTTTCCTTTTGATGTAAGAGACACAGATTTGAGGACAAATCATTTTAAAGGAGGAGGGGATGATGTAACAATGGCCGAGCCAGCTGATCATCAAACAAAGGACAAACCAGGATGGAAGAAAAGAGAGCATACTGAGCTAACACCAGCTGATGTGAGTGTGATTGAGCTAAATGAGCTGGATGAGCTAAGTGACACTGCCTTAGAGCTGAATGAGATGAATGAGCTGAACTTGGAGCTGAACCATCTGAGTGACACTACACAAGGACGAGCTGAGCTGAATGAGAGTGACACTGAAGTTACCATGGACCTTGCTGGACAAGTGATTTTTGGCCCAAAAAAAGAAGATGGATCAGATTTGTTTCTCTCAGCCCAAAAGAAGTTCAAACCCAAAGTTAAGGATCCATTATCTCTTTCTGATGAATCAGCCACGAAATTCAAGTCCAAGAAACCATTTGGATGTGTTTTGGATCAAGTTGAGAGTTTATGAGATTTATGGAGAGTTTAGATGAAGAACATGGAGAATAGGAGAGAGAGGGACGAGATTAGAGAGAGAGAGTGAGAAAATGAGGAACTGAATTCTTTGCTTCATTAGGTTTCTGCGACCATTACATATATAGGCAATAAAAATCTCCTAGGAAAATATTAAACAAGTAAGGGTGCTAGAATAAGATTAAACAATTGCAGATGAGTCCAAACTGTCCCAACTGTCCAGGATCTGGCTGAAAGGGACCTGTCCTAACGTCCTCAAAGGCAGATGCCTTAATCCCACATGTGATCTGTCCTCCCTAGCATTCAAATTGCCTTAGGTAAGTCAAGTGGAGACTTCTGGTTGCATTTCTGGATCACTCTCCTCTTCTCTTGTCTTGCAAGTGACGTTAGGGACCTAGGTTGTACGGACAGACTTGTTCTTCAAGTTAACTCACTCCTTGTTTAATTCAAATCCACTTGTTTCCCTCTTGTTTCTTATTGCTTCATATCAACACAAGTTTCCCAAGAAGAAGTATTGCAGCCAATGGAGAGTTCATAACAAATTCATTATGGGTTTGTTTGAAGCCAAATTCGACCAGCCCTTTGTTCAGTCCATTTCAAGCCCATTCTCACCACGAATACCAAGAGGTGGTCAGCAAGAAAGTCAAGTTCGTGGTCAGGCAAAGAGACATACAACAAAACACTTATTCTGGTCCAAAATCAAGTCTACATTCCTAGTTTCTAAATTTCTTAATTTCTACACTTTGTCTTTTCATTTCTACAACTTGTAACTCCTATATAAAGGGATGGACGACCAAAATAAGATTGATTCACCTTTTTTATAAAATTTCTCTCTAAATTTGTGAATCCCTTGTTCATCCATGAACACTGATTGCTAGGAGTTCATTCTCTGCAAGCAAAACTTGTCTTTAATCACAAACAGAGTTCATTCTCTTGATCTTAGACACATCTACACAAGATCTGATCAGTTCATAGATCATTTCTGAAGATCATCCAATCAATCCATCCATCATCATCAAAATCAACCCAGATCTCTCTCAAAACCATCAGATCTTCCTTCAAAAGTATCAGGGACAAAAGGATCTCCTCTCCAGGGGTTCATCACCTTCAGTCCCTGTGAGCTAACAACAAAGCCTAGGAAGACTAATTGATCAGTGCAAAAGGTACACTTCTTAAGGTTAACATATAGGTGTTCTAAGCGCAATGTATCCAAAACCTTTTCAAGATGCTTAAGATTATCTTCTAAGCTGGTGCTATAGATTAAGATGTCATCAAAGTAAACAACAACAAACTTACAGATGTATGCCCTTAAGACATGGTTCATGAGGCGCATGAATGTGCTTGGAGCATTGGTGAGACCAAATGGCATGACAAGCCATTCATAGAGGCCTCTCTTGGTCTTGAAGGCAGTCTTCCACTCATCACCTTCCTTCATTCTAACCTGATGATAACCACTCTTCAAGTCTATCTTTGAAAAGATGGTGGCACCACTGATTTCATCTAACATGTCATCAAGCCTTGGTATTGGGTGCCTATACTTGATGGTTATGTTGTTGATGGCACGGCAGTCAACACACATCCTCCAAGTTCCATCTTTCTTTGGTACTAAGAGTACATGAACTGCACAAGGACTTAGACTCTCCCGGATGTATCCCTTGTCCATCAAGTCTTGCACTTGCTTTTCTAGTTCTTTGGCCTCTTCAGGATTCACTCTATAGGCTGGCCGGTTTGGTAATGGGGACCCTGGAATGAGATCTATCTGGTGTTCTATTCCCCTAATAGGTGGCAAACCAGTGGGGATCTTTTCTGGAAATAAGTCTTGGTACTTCTCAATTAGCTGAACTATAGCTGGGGAAAGTTCTCGCTCTTCATAACATGTCAATACACCTTCCTTAAAGATCATTAGTAGCACCTGTGTTTTGCATTCTAATGATTTTTAAACTTGTTGGGAAGTGATGTATAGATTAGTTTTACTTGTCTTGTTACCTTTGTCCATCTCCTTTTGCATGTCTAGGACTTGCTGTGGAGTTAAAGGAGCAAGGTTGTGCTTGCGGTTGTTGTGAGTGAAGCTGTAGTAGTTGCTGCGTCCATTGTGGATTGTCTCCTTGTCAAATTGCCAAGGTCTACCCAGCAAAAGATGTCCAGCTTGCATGGGGACAACATCACAAGTCACCTGATCAACATACCGGCCTATACTGAATGGAACCACCACTTGTTCACCAATCTTCAACTCAGTTTCATCATTTAACCAGTTGAGTCTATATGGTTTGGGATGCTTTGTCTTCTTGAGACCTAGCTTATCAACCAAGTACTTGCTAGCAACATTAGTGCAAGAACCACCATCAATGATCAAGCTGCATACCTTAGAATCTATAGTGCATCTGGTATGGAAAATGTTCTCCCTTTGGATGGTTTCTGGCTCAAACATAGCACTCAATGCTCTCCTGGTTACAAGTATCTCTCCCTCATCTGGATAATCAGTGATCTCTTCATCAGTGGCAGCCGTTTCTTCTTCAGCCTCATCTTGAGTCTCATATCCTCCATCTTCTCTGAGGATCATGACTCTCTGGTTAGGGCAGTCCCGAGCGTAGTGACCTTTTCCTTGGCACTTGTAACATGTTATATCACGGTTTCTAGGTGCAGTAGTCTTCCCTTGATCATTCTTGTTGTTCTTGGAAGCCTCTGGTGCTGCATTCTTTTTTAACCGGTTTTCTACCTCAATGGACTTGCCTTTGTCACTGCTCCTTTGCGCTGGTGGAGCCCAAGTATTCTTGCTTCTACTGGTGGTTATGGTCTTCCTCTTAATATGTTGCTCTGCTTGGATAGCATAATGCAACAAATCATGGAAATGCTCATAGTTCTGTCTCTCCACCTTTCTTGCAATCCGGTCTTGCAACCCATCTAGGAATTGTGCCATCAAGGTGTTCTCAGAGTATTGCACTTCCAAACGGTTCCTGATTGAATCAAACTCCCCATAGTATTCTTCAACCGACTTGCTTCCCTGACTGAGTTTCCTGAACCTCTTTTTTAAGTCTCTGTTGTAGTAGCTTGGCACATACCTCTTCCTCAGTAAGGCTCTCATGTCATCCCAAAGAACAATGGGACCACGCCTAAGCCTTCTCCTTTCTAAAGTCTCTCTATCCCACCATGACAAGGCAGTGTCAGTAAGTTGGGCAGCAGCTAGGGAGATCTTCCTTGCCTCAGTATAGCTATAGTAATCAAAGATATATTCCATCCTTGTCTCCCAATCAATGTAAGCATCAGGGTTAACCTTTCCAGCAAAGGTTGGTGGCATGAGCTTCAAGTCTTTGCCTCCCTTCCAAGGATTCTCATCTTCTTGCTCATAGTCTCTACCTCGGTTCCTTCCTCTGTTCCTGGCATTTCTCCTGGGTGGGGGATGGTGCTCTTCTTCTTCCAAACTAGGCATGTCACTATCAGTTCCCCCTTCTTCATGCAGGTTCTCATGTTGTTGTTGATGCTCTCTTTCTTGGTTGTTGTTCTGGTTATTGGCATGAGCTTGTTGGTTCTGTTCCAACCGATTCATTCTCTCACTGATGGTTTGCATAGTAGCTAGGAGTTGGGCTACGGTTGCGGCATCAGTTGATGAGGAGTTGACGTCCCCCATTGCTTATCCTGAAAGAAAACTTCAAGAACACGTGAAAATATGGGAAATGGAAATGTCTCAAGTAATTAGTATGCGAATACAATTAAAAACAAGCAAGGATGCAACTTATAAAGACAATGGACCGACTAGGAGGAATATGCAAACAAGTTCCAATTATGGAAAGTATGGGTTCATGAAATGCTACTGATTCTTTTTTTTTTTAATATATGGTATGCAAACTCGAAATTAACTAAGTTAAATGAAATGGAATGACTAAGGTAAATGAAAGCAATATATTCTAGCCTTGATTCGAATGCAATGCAAAAAAGGAAACCGAATATATATGTTGATATGCAGTAAGGGAAATCGGGAAACTAGATGCAAGTATTAACTCCTAACACTTTTTTTGATTTTTCTCCAAGGCAATATGGATTAAACTAAAGACTAACTCGACTTCTTTCTTTTTCTTTTCTGATACACGACTAAGAACTCTTAACCAACAACAATGGTGGCAAAAGATTAAGCAAATAGAAACAAGACTTTTTTATGGTTTTCTTAATTAAATGAGACGATCTAAGTGAAAAGGAAAGAGATAACCTGAGATGGAGCCTTTCGGCTCTGATACAAAATGATATAGGCACCAAATAGCACCTAACTCAACCTGGACTAAAGGATAGATGGACCAGGAAACCGGTATATGAGAGACTTAAAAAGGATGGAGGATGAAAGGATGTGTAGATGGGAATGGATTCCGGTTGCTTGATGCTTGAATAGAACCAATGGAGGATGTGAAACAACAAATGGTCGTATAACCAACTTGTTATCTCACTGGATGGATGATGGCGTGTAGATGGAGTGTGGATCCAAGCTGCTTGTTCGTATAAACAACTCAACAAGGACTAGGAGAGGGAGATGGAATGAATAGATTGTTCTTCACAATCTGATGGATCGAAAGTTGCCACAAACTCTATGGAATGAGTTTGATAAGACAAGATGCTCTCAATGCTGCTTCTCACACACACGGAAAGACTTAGGGTTTTAGTTGCTAGGGGCAAACTGACTCATATATTTCATAAAGGTTGATAATACAAGGCTGCTTATAGGGGCATAAATACTCGCCGATGCAGCTATGCCCTTCTAGGGGTCTTTGAAGCAAATTTATTACATGACTCAATCTTAGGACCTAATAAAAGCAATAGGCTAAACAATGCCTGGTTTTATTCGAATTGAAATAAAAAAAAGACCCAAAACCTGCAAGGAAAATCAAGTAAATCGAATATTGAAATGAGCTTACCTTACTCACCTCTTTTGATGGATTTGAAGTTGAATAAGGTAACCGTTGGGGCTGGGAGACGAGCATAGGAGTGAAGTGATGTCGTTTGAAGGCTTGTCTCTTCCCCTTGATACTCACCGTTTAACTTAAGTGGGGGGATGGTGAATAAGGAAACCATCTCCTTGTTTGGAATGATAGACCATAGGTTAGTATCATTTCTTGGACCGTCTTGTAGAACATAAGATGTGTGTTGTGTAGCTTCTGATCCTGAAATGGAGAGCTTGTCTAGATGGTTAGTGATGTCTTCTAAGTTGGGGTTGGTGATGTCTTCAATGGCTTCACAGAAACTTGCAATCACCCCCTTGGTTCCTGATCTTGTTCTTGGTGCTTGTCTAATAGTAGGGATGTTGATATCTGGTTCTATGTCCTCGTCAATGAAGAAGTTATCCCACTTTTAACCGAAATTATTCTAGTTTACCCTGTTTAGAGATTTTGCAATTTCTTTTGGACTCATAAATCAGAGGATAATCACCCTGAAGATGAATCAATATCATAGAAGTTATGATGAAGAAGTTATCCCACTTTTAACCGAAGTGATTCCAATTTACCCTGTTTGGAGATTTTACAATTTCTTCTTGATTCTAATCAAACTAGAATGAATCACGATGTAAGAAACTTGATTTGTACTCATAAATCAGTGTATAATCACCCTGAAGTTGAATCAATATCATAGGAGTTGTGATGAAGAAGTTACCTCAACTTTAACCGAAGTGATTCCAATTTACCCTGGTTGGAGATTTTGCAATTTCTTCTTGATTCTAATCAAACCAAAATGAATCACTATGTAAGAAGCTTTATTTGGACTCATAAATCAATGTATAATCAACCTGAAGTTGAATCAATATCATAGGAGTTGTGATGAAGAAGTTATCTCAACTTTAACCGAAGTGATTTCAGTTTATCCTGTTTGGAGATTTTGCATTTTCTTCTTGATTCTAATCAAACCTGAATGAATCACGATGTAAGAATCTTTATTTGGACTCATAAATCAGTGGATAATAACCCTGACGATGAATCAGTATCATAGGAGTTATGATGAAGAAGTTATCCCACTTTTAACCGAAGTGATTCCAGTTTATCCTTTTTGGAGATTTTGCAAAATTTCTTCTTGATTCTAATTAAACCTGAACGAATAACGATGTAAGAAGGTTGATTTGGACTCATAAATCAGTTTATAATCACCCTGAAATTGAATCAATATCATAGGAGTTATGAGGAAGAAGTTATCCCACTTTTAACCGAGGTGATTCTAGTTTACCCTGTTTTGAGATTTGGCAATTTCTTCTTGATTCTAATCAAGCCAGAATGTATCACGATGGAAGAAACTTGATTTGGACTCATAAATCAGTGGATAATCACCCTGAAGTTGAATCAATATCATAGGAATTATGATGAAGAAGTTATCCCACTTTTAACCGAAGTGATTCCAATTTATCCTGTATGGAGATTTTGCAATTTCTTCTTGATTCTAATCAACCCAAAATGAATCACGATGTAAGAAGCTTGTTTTGGAACCTGAAGTTGAATCAATATCATAGAAGTTATGATGAAGAAGTTATCCCACTTTTAACCGAAGTGATTCCAATTTACCCTGTTTGGAGATTTCCAATTTCTTCTTAATTCTAATCAAACCAGAATGAATCACGATTTAAGAAGCTTGATTTGGACTCATAAATCAGTGGATAATCACCCTGAAGTTGAATCAATATCATAGGAGTTATCATGAAGAAGTTATCCCACTTTTAACAGAAGTGATTCCAATTTACCCTGTTTGGAGATTTTGCAATTTTTTCTTGATTCTAATAAAACCAGAATGAATCACGATGTAAGAAGCTTTATTTGGACTCATAAATCAGTGGATAATCACCCTGAAGTTGAATCAATATCATAGGAGTTATGATGAAGAACTTATCCCACTTTTAACCGAAGTGATTCCAATTGACCCTGTTTGGAAATTTTGCAATTTCTTCTTGCTTCTAATCAAACCAGAATGAATCACGTTGTAAGAAGCTTTATTTGGACTCATAAATCAGTGGATAATCACCCTGAAGTTGAATCAATATCATAGGAGTTATGATGAAGAAGTTATCCCACTTTTAACCGAAGTGATTTCAATTTACCCTATTTGGAGATTTTGCAATTTCTTCTTAATTCTAATCAAACCAGAATGAATCACGATTTAAGAAGCTTGATTTGGACTCATAAATCAGTGGATAATCACCCTGAAGTTGAATCAATATCATAGGAGTTATGATGAAGAAGTTATTCCACTTTTAACAGAAGTGATTCCAATTTACCCTTTTTGGAGATTTTGCAATTTTTTCTTGATTCTAATAAAACCAGAATGAATCACGATGTAAGAAGCTTTATTTGGACTCATAAATCAGTGGATAATCACCCTGAAGTTGAATCAATATCATAGGAGTTATGATGAAGAAGTTATCCCACTTTTAACCGAAGTGATTCCAATTGACCCTGTTTGGAAATTTTGCAATTTCTTCTTGATTCTAATCAAACCAGAATGAATCACGATGTAAGAAGCTTTATTTGGACTCATAAATCAGTGGATAATCACCCTGAAGTTGAATCAATATCATAGGAGTTATGATAAAAAGTTATCCCACTTTTAACCGAAGTGATTCCAATTTACCCTGTTTGGAGATTTTGCAATTTCTTCTTGATTCTAATCAAACCAGAATGAATCACGATTTAAGAAGCTTGATTTGGACTCATAAATCAGTGGATAATCACCCTGAAGTTGAATCAATATTATAGGAGTTATGATGACGAAGTTATCCCACTTTTAACCAAAATTATTCCAGTTTACCCTGTTTAGAGATTTTGTAATTTCTTCTTGATTATAATCAAACCAGAATGAATCACGATGTAAGAAGCTTGATTTGGACTCATAAATCAGTAGATAATCACCCTGAAGATGAATCAATATCATAGAAGTTATGATGAAGAAGTTATCCCACTTTTAACCGAAGTGATTCCAATTTACCCTTTTTGGAGATTTTGCAATTTCTTCTTGATTCTAATCAAACCAGAATGAATCACGATGTAAGAAACTTGATTTGGACTCATAAATCAGTGTATAATCACCCTGAAGTTGAATCAATATCATAGGAGTTGTGATGAAGAAGTTATCTCACTTTTAACCGAAGTGATTCTAATTTACCCTGTTTGGAGATTTTGCAATTTCTTCTTGATTCTAATCAAACCAAAATGAATCACTATGTAAGAAGCTTTATTTGGACTCGTAAATCAATGTATAATCAACCTGAATTTGAATCAATATCATAGGAGTTGTGATGAAGAAGTTATCTCAACTTTAACCGAAGTGATTTCAGTTTACCCTGTTTGGAGATTTTGCATTTTCTTCTTGATTCTAATCAAACCTGAATGAATCACGATGTAAGAAGCTTTATTTGGACTCATAAATCAGTGGATAATCACCCTGAAGATGAATCAGTATCATAGGAGTTATGATGAAGAAGTTATCCCACTTTTAACCGAAGTGATTCTAGTTTATCCTGTTTGGAGATTTTGCAAAATTTCTTCTTGATTCTAATTAAACCTGAACGAATAACGATGTAAGAAGGTTGATTTGGACTCATAAATCAGTTTATAATCACCCTGAAATTGAATCAATATCATAGGAGTTATGAGGAAGAAGTTATTTCACTTTTAACCGAGGTGATTCTAGTTTACCCTGTTTTGAGATTTGGCAATTTCTTCTTGATTCTAATCAAGCCAGAATGTATCACGATGTAAGAAACTTGATTTGGACTCATAAATCAGTGGATAATCACCCTGAAGTTGAATCAATATCATAGGAATTATGATGAAGAAGTTATCCCACTTTTAACCGAAGTGATTCCAATTTATCCTGTATGGAGATTTTGCAATTTCTTCTTGATTCTAATCAACCCAAAATGAATCACGATGTAAGAAAATTTATTTGGACTCATAAATCAGTGGATAATCACCTTGAAGTTGAATCAATATCATAGGAGTTATGATGAAGATGTTATCCCACTTTTAACCGAAGTGATTCCAATTTATCATGTTTGGAGATTTTGCAATTTCTTCTTGTTTCTAATCAAACCAGAATGAATCACGATGTAAGAAGCTTTATTTGGACTCAGAAATCAGTGGATAATCACCCTGAAGTTGAATCAATATCATAGGAGTTATGATGAAGAAGTTATCCCACTTTTAACAGAAGTGATTCCAATTTATCCTGTTTGGAGATTTTGCAATTTTTTCTTGATTCTAATAAAACCAGAATGAATCACGATGTAAGAAGCTTTATTTGGACTCATAAATCAGTGGATAATCACCCTGAAGTTGAATCAATATCATAGGAGTTATGATGAAGAACTTATCCCACTTTTAACCGAAGTGATTCCAATTGACCCTGTTTGGAAATTTTGCAATTTCTTCTTGATTCTAATCAAACCAGAATGAATCACGATGTAAGAAGCTTTATTTGGACTCATAAATCAGTGGATAATCACCTTGAAGTTGAATCAATATCATAGGAGTTATGATGAAGAAGTTATCCCACTTTTAACCGAAGTGATTCCAATTTACCCTGTTTGGAGATTTTGCCATTTCTTCTTAATTCTAATCAAACCAGAATGAATCACGATTTAAGAAGCTTGATTTGGACTCATAAATCAGTGGATAATCACCCTGAAGTTGAATCAATATCATAGGAGTTATGATGAAGAAGTTATCCCACTTTTAACAGAAGTGATTCCAGTTTACCCTATTTGGAGATTTTGCAATTTTTTCTTGATTCTAATAAAACCAGAATGAATCACGATGTAAGAAGCTTTATTTGGACTCATAAATCAGTGGATAATCACCCTGAAGTTGAATCAATATCATAGGAGTTATGATGAAGAAGTTATCCCACTTTTAACCGAAGTGATTCCAATTGACCCTGTTTGGAAATTTTGCAATTTCTTCTTGATTCTAATCAAACCAGAATGAATCACGATGTAAGAAGCTTTATTTGGACTCATAAATCAGTGGATAATCATGAATTTGAATCAATATCATAGGAGTTATGATAAAAAGTTATCCCACTTTTAACCGAAGTGATTTCAATTTACCCTGTTTGGAGATTTTGCAATTTCTTCTTGATTCTAATCAAACCAGAATGAATCACGATTTAAGAAGCTTGATTTGGACTCATAAATCAGTGTATAATCACCCTGAAGTTGAATCAATATTATAGGAGTTATGATGACAAAGTTATCCCACTTTTAACTGAAATTATTCCAGTTTACCCTGTTTAGAGATTTTGTAATTTCTTCTTGATTATAATCAAACCAGAATGAATCACGATGTAAGAAGCTTGATTTGGACTCATAAATCAGTAGATAATCACCCTGAAGATGAATCAATATCATAGAAGTTATGATGAAGAAGTTATCCCACTTTTAACCGAAGTGAT
Source organism: Moricandia moricandioides (assembly GCA_905132885.1). NCBI lineage: Eukaryota > Viridiplantae > Streptophyta > Magnoliopsida > Brassicales > Brassicaceae > Moricandia > Moricandia moricandioides. The sequence goes on from CAJHQQ010000553.1 coordinate 38,888, forward strand.
TCGAATTTACCCTTTTTGGAGATTTTGCAATTTCTTCTTGATTCTAATCAAACCAGAATGAATCACGATGTAAGAAACTTGATTTGGACTCATAAATCAGTTTATAATCACCCTGAAGTTGAATCAATATCATAGGAGTTGTGATGAAGAAGTTATCTCACTTTTAACCGAAGTGATTCTAATTTACCCTGTTTGGAGATTTTGCAATTTCTTCTTGATTCTAATCAAACCAAAGCGAATCACTATGTAAGAAGCTTGATTTGGACTCATAAATAAATATATAATCACCATGAAGTTGAATCAATATCATAGGAGTTGTGATGAAGAAGTTATCTCAACTTTAACCGAAGTGATTTCAGTTTACCCAGTTTGGAGATTTTGCATTTTCTTCTTGATTCTAATCAAACCAGAATGAATCACGACGTAAGAAGCTTTATTTTGACTCATAAATCAGTGGATAATCACCCTGAAGATGAATCAATATCATAGGAGTTATGATGAAGAAGTTATCTCACTTTTAACCGAAGTGATTCCAGTTTACCCTGTTTGGAGATTTTGCAATTTCTTCTTGATTCTAATTAAACCTGAACGAATAATGATGTAAAAGGTTTATTTGGACTCATAAATCAGTTTATAATCACCCTGAAATTGAATCAATATCATAGGAGTTATGAAGAAGAAGTTATCCCACTTTTAACCGAGGGGATTCTAGTTTACCCTGTTTTGAGATTTGACAATTTCTTCTTGATTCTCATCAAGCCAGAATGAATCACGATGTAAGAAGCTTGATTTGGACTCATAAATCAGTGGATAATCACCCAGAAGTTGAATCAATATCATAGGAGTTATGATGAAGAAGTTATCCCACTTTTAACCGAAGTGATTCCAATTGACCCTGTTTGGAGATTTTGCAATTTCTTCTTGATTCTAATCAAACCAGAATGAATCACGATGTAAGAAGCTTGATTTGGACTCATAAATCAGTGTATAATCACCATGAAGTTGAATCAATATCATAGGAGTTGTGATGAAAAAATTATCTCACTTTTAACTGAAGTGATTCTAATTTACCCTGTTTGGAGATTTTGCATTTTCTTCTTGATTCTAATCAAACCAAAATGAATCACTATGTAAGAAGCTTGATTTGGACGCATAAATCAATGTATAATTACCATGAAGTTGAATCAATATCATAGGAGTTGTGTTGAAAAAGTTATCTCAACTTTAACCGAAGTGATTCCAATTTACCATGTTTGGAGATTTTGCAATTTCTTCTTGATTCTAATCAAACCAGAATGAATCACGGCGTAAGAAGCTTTATTTGGACTCATAAATCAATGGATAATCACCCTGAAGATGAATCAATATCATAGGAGTTATGATGAAGAAGTTATCCCACTTTTAACCGAAGTGATTCCAGTTTACCCTGTTTGGAGATTTTGCAATTTCTTCTTGATTCTAATTAAACCTGAACGAATAATGATGTAAAAGGTTGACTTGGACTCATAAATCAGTTTATAATCACCCTGAAATTGAATCAATATCATAGGAGTTATGAGGAAGAAGTTATCCCACTTTTAACCGAGGTGATTCTAGTTTACCCTGTTTTGAGATTTGGCAATTTCTTCTTGATTCTAATCAAGCCAGAATGAATCACGATGTAAGAAGCTTGATTTGGACTCATAAATCAGTGGTTAATCACCCTGAAGTTGAATCAATATCATAGGAGTTATGATGAAGAAGTTATCCCACTTTTAACCGAAGTGATTCCAATTGACCCTGTTTGGAGATTTTGCAATTTCTTCTTGATTCTAATCAAACCAGAATGAATCACGATGTAAGAAACTTTATTTGGACTCATAAATCAGTGGATAATCACCCTGAAGTTGAATCAATATCATAGGAGTTATGATGAAGATGTTATCCCACTTTTAACCGAAGTGATTCCAATTTATCATGTTTGGAGATTTTGTAATTTCTTCTTGATTCTAATAAAACCAGAATGAATCACGATGTAAGAAACTTTATTTGGACTCAGAAATCAGTGGATAATCACCCTGAAGATGAATCAATATCATAGGAGTTATGATGAAGAAGTTATCCCACTTTTAACTGCAGTAAGTCCAATTTACCCTGTTTGGAGATTTTGCAATTTCTTCTTGATTCGAATCAAACCAGAATGAATCAAGATGTAAGAAACTTGAAATGGAATCATAAATCAGTGTATAATCACCCTGAAGTTGAATCAATATCATAGGAGTTGTGATGAAGAAGTTATCTCACTTTTAACCGAAGTGATTCTAATTTACCATGTTTGGAGATTTTGTATTTTCTTCTTGATTCTAATCAAACCAAAATGAATCACTATGTAAGAAGCTTGATTTGGACTCATAAATCAATGTATAATCACCAAGAAGTTGAATCAATATCATAGGAGTTGTGATGAAAAATTTATCTCAACTTTAACCGAAGTGATTCCAATTTACCCTTTTTGGAGATTTTGTAATTTCTTCTTGATTCTAATCAAACCAAAATGAATCACGACGTAAGAAACTTTATTTGGACTCATAAATCAGTTGATAATCACCCTGAAGATGAATCAATACCATAGGAGTTATGATGAAGAAGTTATCCCACTTTTAACCGAAGTGATTCCAGTTTACCCTGTTTGGAGGTTTTACAATTTCTTCTTGATTCTAATTAAACCTGAACGAATAATGATGTAAAAGGTTGATTTGGACTCATAAATCAGTTTATAATCACCCTGAAATTGAATCAATATCATAGGAGTTATGAGGAAGAAGTTATCCCACTTTTAACCGAGGTGATTCTAGTTTACCCTGTTTTGAGATTTGGCAATTTCTTCTTGATTCTAATCAAGCCAGAATGAATCACGTGGTAAGAAGCTTGATTTTGACTCATAAATCAGTGGATAATCACCCTGAAGTTGAATCAATATCAAAGGAGTTATGATGAAGAAGTTATCCCACTTTTAACCGAAGTGATTCCAATTGACCCTGTTTGGAGATTTTGCAATTTCTTCTTGATTCTAATCAAGCCTGAATGAATCACGATGTAAGAAACTTTATTTAGACTCATAAATCAGTGGATAATCACCCTGAAGTTGAATCAATATCATAGGAGTTATGAAGAAGATGTTATCCCACTTTTAACCGAAGTGATTCTAATTTATCATGTTTGGAGATTTTGCAATTTCTTCTTGATTCTAATCAAACCAGAATGAATAACGATGTAAGAAGCTTTATTTGGACTCAGAAATCAGTGGATAATCACCCTGAAGATGAATCAATATCATAGGAGTTATGATGAAGAAGTTATCCCACTTTTAACCGAAGTGATTCCAAGTTACTCTGTTTGGAGATTTTGCAATTTCTTCTTGATTCTAATCAAACCAGAATGAATCACGATGTAAGAAACTTGATTTGGACTCATAAATCAGTGTATAATCACCCTGAAGTTGAATCAATATCATAGGAGTTGTGATGAATAAGTTATCTCACTTTTAACCGAAGTGATTCTAATTTACCCTTTTTGGAGATTTTGCATTTTCTTCTTGATTCTAATCAAACCAAAATGAATCACTATGTAAGAAGCTTGATTTGGACTCATAAATCAATGAATAATCACCATGAAGTTGAATCAATATCATAGGAGTTGTGATGAAAAAGTTATCTCAACTTTAACCGAAGTGATTCCAATTTACCCTGTTTGGAGATTTTGCAATTGCTTCTTGATTCTAATCAAACCAGAATGAATCACGACATAAGAATATTTATTTGGACTCATAAATCATTGGATAATCACCCTGAAGATGAATCAATACATAGGAGTTATGATGAAGAAGTTATCCCACTTTTAACCGAAGTGATTCCAATTTATCCTGTTTGGAGATTTTGCAATTTATTCTTGATTCTAATCAAACCAAAATGAATCACGATGTAAGAAGATTGATTTGGACTCATAAATCAGTGGATAATCACCCTGAAGTTGAATCAATATCAGAGAAGTTATGATGAAGAAGTTATCCCACTTTTAACCGAAGTGATTCCAATTTACCCTGTTTGGAGATTTTGCAATTTCTTCTTGATTCTAATAGAACCAGAATGAAGCACGATGTAAGAAGCTTGATTTGGACTCATAAATCAGTGTATAATCACTCTGAAGTTGAATCAATATTATAGGAGTTGTGATGAAGAAGTTATCTCACTTTTAACCGAAGTGATTCCAATATATCCTGTTTGGAAATTTTGCATTTTCTTCTTGATTCTAATCAAACCAGAATGAATCACGATGTAATAAGCTTTATTTGGACTCATAAATCAGTGGATAATCACCCTGAAGTTGAATCAATATCATAGGAGTTATGATGAAGAAGTTATCTCACTTTTAACCGAAGTCATTCCAATTTATCCTGTTTGGAAATTTTGCAATTTCTTCTTGATTCTAATCAAACCAGAATGAATCACGATGTAAGAAGCTTGATTTGGACTCATAAATCAATGGATAATCACCCGGAAGTTGAATCAATATCATAGGAGTTATGATGAAAAAGTTATCCAACTTTTAACCGAAGTGATTCCAATTTATCCTTTTTGGAGATTTTGCAATTTCTTCTTTATTCTAATCAAACCAGAATGAATCACGATTTAAGAATCTTCATTTGTACTCATATATCAGTGGATAATCACCCTGAAGTTGAATCAATATCATAGGAGTTATGATGAAGAAGTTATCCCACTTTTAACCGAAGTGATTCCAGTTTACCTTGTTTGGAGATTTTGCAATTTCTTCTTGATTCTAATTAAACCTGAACGAATAACGATGTAAGAAGCTTGTTTTGGACTCATAAATCAATTTATAATCACCCTGAAATTGAATCAATATCATAGGAGTTATGACGAAGAAGTTATCCCACTTTTAACCGAGGTGATTCTAGTTTACCCTGTTTTGAGATTTGACAATTTCTTCTTGATTCTAATCAAGCCAAAATGAATCACGATGTAAGAAGCTTGATTTGGATTCATAAATCAGTTGATAATCACCCTGAAGTTGAATCAATATCATAGGAGTTATGATGAAGAAGTTATCCCACTTTTAACCGAAGTGATTCCAATTGACCCTGTTTGGAGATTTTGCAATTTCTTCTTTATTCTAATCAAACAGAATGAATGACGATGTAAGAAAATTTATTTGGACTCATAAATCAGTGGATAATCACCCTGAAGTTGAATCAATATCATAGGAGTTATGATGAAGAAGTTATCTTACTTTTAACCGAACTGATTCCAATTTATCCTGTTTGGAGATTTTGCAATTTCTTGTTGATTCTAGTCAAAAGAAAGTGAATCACGATGTAAGAAGCTTGATTTGGACTCATAAATCAGTGGATAATCACCCTAAAGTTGAATCAATATCATAGAAGTTATGATGAAGAAGTTATCCCACTTTTAACCGAAGTGATTCCAATTTACCCTGTTTGGAGATTTTGTAATTTCTTTTTGATTCTAATCAAACCAGAATAAATCACGAATTAAGAAGCTTGATTTGGACTCATAAATCAGTGGATAATCACCCTGAAGTTGAATAAATATCATAGGAGTTATGATGAAGAAGTTATCCCACTTTTAACCGAAGTGATTCCAATTTCTCCTGTTTGGAGATTTTGCAATTTCTTCTTAATTCAAATCAAACCAGAATGAATCACGATTTAAAAAGCTTAATTTGCACTCATAAATCAGTGGATAATCACCCTGAAGTTTAATCAATATCATAGGAGTTATGATGAAGAAGTTATCCCACTTTTAACCGAAGTGATTCCAGTTTACCCTGTTTGGAGATTTTGTAATTTCTTCTTGATTCTAATTAAACCTGAACGAATAACGATGTAAGAAGCTTGATTTGGACTCATAAATCAGTTTATAATCACCCCGAAATTGAATCAATATCATAGGAGTTATGACGAAGAATTTATCCTACTTTTAACCGAGGTGATTCTAGTTTACCATGTTTTTAGATTTGGAAATTTCTTCTTGATTGTAATCAAGCCAGAATGAATCACGATGTAAGAAGCTTGATTTGGACTCATAAATCAGTGGATAATCACCCTGTAGTTGAATAAATATCATAGGAGTTATGATGAAGAAGTTATCCCACTTTTAACTGAAGTGATTCCAATTTATCCTGTTTGGAGATTTTGTAATTTCTTCTTGATTCTAATCAAACCAAAATGAATCACGATGTAAGAATCTTGATTTGGACTCATAAATCAGTGGATACTCACCCTAAAGTTGAATCAATATCATAGAAGTTATGATGAAGAAGTTATCCCACTTTTAACCGAAGTGATTCCAATTTACCCTGTTTGGAGATTTTGCAATTTCTTCTTGATTCTAATCAAACCAGAATAAATCACGAATTAAGAAGCTTGATTTGGACTCATAAATCAGTGGATAATCACCCTGAAGTTGAATAAATATCATAGGAGTTATGATGAAGAAGTTATCCTACTTTTAACCGAAGTGATTCCAATTTACCCTGTTTGGAGATTTTGCAATTTCTTCTTAATTCTAATCAAACCAGAATGAATCACGATTTAAGAAGATTAATTTGGACTCATAAATCAGTGTATAATCACCCTGATGTTGAATCAATATCCTTGGAGTTATGATGAAGAAGTTATCCCACTTTTCACCGAAGTGATTTCAATTTACCACGTTTGGATATTTTGTAATTTCTTCTTGATTCTAATCAAACCAGAATGAATCACGATGTAAGAAGCTTGATTGGACTCATAAATCAGTGGATAATCACCCTGAAGATGAATCAATATCATAGGAGTTATGATGAAGAAGTTATCCCACTTTTAATCGAAGTGATTCCAGTTTACCCTGTTTGGAGATTTTGTAATTTCTTTTTGATTCTAATTAAACCTGAACGAATAACGATGTAAGAAGCTTGATTTGGACTCATTAATCAGTTTATAATCATCCTGAAATTGAATCAATATCATAGGAGTTATGACGAAGAAGTTATCACACTTTTAACCGAGGTGATTCTAGTTTACCCTGTTTTTAGATTTGGTAATTTCTTCTTGATTGTAATGAAGCTATAATGAATCATGTTGCAAGAAGCTTGATTTGGACTCATAAATCAGTGGATAATCACCCTGAAGTTGAATCAATATCATAGGAGTTATGATGAAGAAGTTATCCCACTTTTAACCGAAGTGATTCCAATTTATCCTGTTTGGAGATTTTGTAATTTCTTCTTGATTCTAATCAAACCAAAATTAATCACGATGTAAGAAGCTTGATTTGGACTCATAAATCAGTGGATAATGACCTTGGAGTTGAATCAATATCATAGAAGTTATGATGAAGAAGTTATCCCACTTTTAACCGAAGTGATTCCAATTTACCCTGTTTGGAGATTTTGCAATTTCTTCTTGATTCTAATCAAACCAGAATAAATCACGATTTAAGAAGCTTGATTTGGACTAATAAATCAGTGGATAATCACCCTGAATTTGAATCAATATCATAGGAGTTATGATGAAGAAGTTATCCCACTTTTAACCGAAGTGATTCTAATTTACCCTGTTTGGAGATTTTGCAATTTCTTCTTGATTCTAATCAAACCAGAATGAATCACGATGTAAGAAGCTTTATTTGGACTCACAAATCAGTGGATAATCACCCTGAAGATGAATCAATATCATAGGAGTTATGATGAAGAAGTTATCCCACTTTTAACCGAATTGATTCCAGTTTACCCTGTTTGGAGATTTTGTAATTTCTTCTTGATTCTAATTAAAACTGAACGAATAAGATGTAAGAAGATTGATTTGGACTCATAAATCAGTTTATAATAACCTTGAAATTGAATCAATATCATAGGAGTTATGACGAAGAAGTTATCCCACTTTTAACCGAGGTTATTCTAGTTTACCCTGTTTTGAGATTTGGAATTTCTTCTTGATTCTACACAGGCCAGGATGAATCACGATGTAAGAAGCTTGATTTGAACTCATAAATCAGTGGAGAATCACCCTGAAATTGAATGAATATCATAGGAGTTATGATGAAGAAGTTATCCCACTTTTAACCGAAGTGATTCCAGTTTACCCTGTTTGGAGATTTTGCAATTTCTTCTTGATTCTAATCAAACCAGAATGAATCACGATGTAAGAAGCTTGATTTGGACTCATAAATCAGTGTATAATCACCCTGAAGTTGAATCAATATCATAGGAGTTGTGATGAAGAAGTTATCTCACCTTTAACCGACGTGATTTCAGTTTACCATGTTTGGAGATTTTGCATTTTCTTCTTGATTCTAATCAAACCAGAATGAATCACTATGTAAGAAACTTGATTTGGACTCATAAATCAGTGGATAATCACCCTGAAGTTGAATAAATATCATAGGAGTTATGATGAAGAAGTTATCCCACTTTTAACCGAAGTGATTCTAGTTTACCTTGTTTGGAGATTTTGCAATTTCTTCTTGATTCAAATCAAACCAAATGAATCGCAATAAAGAAGCTTGATTTGGACTCATAAATCAGTGGATAATTACCCTGAAGATGAATCAATATCATAGGAGTTTTGATGAAGAAGTTATCCCACTTTTAACCGAAGTGATTCCAGTTTACCCTATCTGGAGATTTTGTAATTTCTTCTTGATTCTAATCAAACCAGAATGAATCACGATGAGAGAAACTTTATTTGGACTCATAAATCAGTGTATAATCACCAGGAAGTTTAATCAATATCATAGGAGTTGTGATGAAGAAGTTATTTCACCTTTAACGATGTAAAAAGCTTGATTTGGACTCATAAATCAGTGGATAATCACCGTGAAGTTGAATAAATATCATATGAGGTATGATGAAGAAGTTATCCCACTTTTAACCGAAGTGATTCTAGTTTACCCTGTTTGGAGATTTTGCAATTTCTTCTTGATTCAAATCAAACCGAATGAATCACAATGAAGAAGCTTGATTTGGACTCATAAGTCAGTGTATAATCACCCTGAAGTTGAATCAATATCATAGGAGTTGTGATGAAGAAGTTATCCCACTTTTAACCGAAGTGATTCCAATTTATCCTGTTTGGAGATTTTGCAATTTCTTCTTGATTCTAATCAAACCAAAATGAATCACGATATAAGAAGCTTGATTTAGAACCTGAAGTTGAATCAATATCATAGAAGTTATGATGAATAAGTTATCCCACTTTTAACCGAAGTGATTCCAATTTACCCTGTTTGGAGATTTTGCAATTTCTTCTTAATTCTAATCAAACCAGAATGAATCACGATTTAAGAAGCTTAATTTGGACTCATAAATCAGTGGATAATCACCCTGATGTTGAATCAATATCATTGGAGTTATAATGAAGAAGTTATCCCACTTTTAACCGAAGTGATTCCAATTTACCATGTTTGGAGATTTTGTAATTTCTTCTTGATTCTAATCAAACCAGAATGAATCACGATGTAAGAAGCTTGATTTGGACTCATAAATCAGTGGATAATCACCCTGAAGATGAATCAATATCATAGGAGTTATGATGAAGAAGTTATTCCACTTTTAACCGAAGTGATTCCAGTTTACCCTATCTGGAGATTTTGTAATTTCTTCTTGATTCTAATTAAACCTGAACGAATAACGATGTAAGAAGATTGATTTGGACTCATAAATCAGTTTATAATCACCCTGAAATTGAATCAATATCATAGAAGTTATGACGAAGAAGTTATCTCACTTTTAACCGAAGTGATTCCAATTTATCATGTTTGTATATTTTGCAATTTCTTCTTGTTTCTAATCAAACCAAAATGAATCACGACGTAAGAAGCTTGATTTGTACTCATAAATCAGTGGATAATCACCCTGAAGTTGAATCAATATCATAGGAGTTATGATGAAGAAGTTATCCCACTTTTAACCGAAGTGATTCCAATTTATCCTGTTTGGAGATTTTGCAATTTCTTCTTGATACTAATCAAACCAGAATGAATCACGATGTAAGAAGCTTGATTTGGACTCATAAATCAGTGTATAATCACCCTGAAGTTGAATCAATATCTTAGGAGTTGTGATGAAGAAGTTATCTCACTTTTAACCGAAGTGATTCCAATTTATACTGTTTGGAGATTTTGCATTTTCTTCTTGATTCTAATCAAACCAGAATGAATCACAATGTAAGAAGATTGATTTGGACTCATAAATCAGTGGATAATCACCCTGAAGTTGAATCAATATCATAGGAGTTATGATGAAGAAGTTATCCCACTTTTAACCGAAGTGATTCCAGTTTACCCTGTTTGGAGATTTTGTAATTTCTTCTTGATTCTAATTAAACCAAAACGAATAACGATGTAAGAAGCTTGATTTGGACTCATAAATCAGTTTATAATCACCCTGAAATTGAATCAATATCATAGGAGTTATGACGAAGAAGTTATCCCACTTTTAACCGAGGTGATTCTAGTTTACCCTGTTTTGAGATTTGGCAATTTCTTCTTGATTGTAATCAAGCCAGAATGAATCACGATGTAAGAAGCTTGATTTGGACTCATAAATCAGTGGATAATCACCCTGAAGTTGAATCAATATCATAGGAGTTATGATGACGAAGTTATCCCACTTTTAACCGAAGTGATTCCAATTTATCCTGTTTGGAGATTTTGTAATTTCTTCTTGATTCTAATCAAACCAAAATGAATCACGATGTAAGAAGCTTGATTTGGACTCATAAATCAGTGGATAATCACCCTGAAGTTGAATCAATATCATAGAAGTTATGATGAAGAAGTTATCCCACTTTTAACCGAAGTGATTCCAATTTATCCTGTTTGGAGATTTTGCAATTTCTTCTTAATTCTAATCCAACCAGAATGAATCACGATTTAAGAAGCTTAATTTCGACTCATAAATCAGTGGATAATCACCCTGATGTTGAATCAATATCATTGGAGTTATGATGAAGAAGTTATCCCACTTTTAACCGAAGTAATTCCAATTTACCATGTTTGGAGATTTTGCAATTTCTTCTTGATTATAGTCAAATCAGAATGAATCACGATGTAAGAAGCTTGATTTGGACTCATAAATCAGTGGATAATCACCCTGAAGATGAATCAATATCATAGGAGTTATGATGAAGAAGTTATCCCACTTTTAACCGAAGTGATTCCAGTTTACCCTGTCTGGAGATTTTGTAATTTCTTCTTGATTCTAATTAAACCTGAACGAATAACGATGTAAGAAGATTGATTTGGACTCATAAATCAGTTTATAATCACCCTGAAATTGAATCAATATCATAGGAGTTATGACGAAGAAGTTATCCCACTTTTAACCGAAGTGATTCCAATTTATCATGTTTGGATATTTTGCAATTTCTTCTTGATTCTAATCAAACCAAAATGAATCACGACGTAAGAAGCTTGATTTGTACTCATAAATCAGTGGATAATCACCCTGAAGTTGAATCAATATCATAGGAGTTATGATGAAGAAGTTATCCCACTTTTAACCGAAGTGAGTCCAATTTACCCTGTTTGGAGATTTTGCAATTTCTTCTTGATTCTAATCAAACCAGAATGAATCACGATGTAAGAAGCTTTATTTGGACTCATAAATCAGTGCATAATCACCCTGAAGTTGAATCAATATCTTAGGAGTTGTGATGAAGAAGTTATCTCACTTTTAACCGAAGTGATTCCAATTTATACTGTTTGGAGATTTTGTATTTTCTTCTTGATTCTAATCAAACCAGAATGAATCACGATGTAAGAAGATTGATTTGGACTCATAAATCAGTGGATAATCACCCTGAAGTTTAATCAATATCATAGGAGTTATGATGAAGAAGTTATCCCACTTTTAACTGAAGTGATTCCAGTTTACCCTGTTTGGAGATTTTGTAATTTCTTCTTGATTCTAATTAAACCTGAACGAATAACGATGTAAGAAGCTTGATTTGGACTCATAAATTAGTTTATAATCACCCTGAAATTGAATCAATATCATAGGAGTTATGACGAAGAAGTTATCCCACTTTTAACCGAGGTTATTCTAGTTTACCCTGTTTTGAGATTTGGCAATTTCTTCTTGATTGTAATCAAGCCAGAATGAATCACGATGTAAGAAGCTTGATTTGGACTCATAAATCAGTGGATAATCACCCTGAAGTTGAATCAATATCATAGGAGTTATGATGACGAAGTTATCCCACTTTTAACCGAAGTGATTCCAATTTATCCTGTTTGGAGATTTTGTAATTTCTTCTTGATTCTAATCAAACCAAAATGAATCACGATGTAAGAAGCTTGATTTGGACTCATAAATCAGTGGATAATCACCCTGAAGTTGAATCAATATCATAGAAGTTATGATGAAGAAGTTATCCCACTTTTAACCGAAGTGATTCGAATTTACCCTATTTGGAGATTTTGTAATTTCTTCTTGATTCTAATCAAACCAGAATAAATCAAGATTTAAGAAGCCTGATTTGGACTCATAAATCAGTGGATAATCACCCTGAAGTTGAATAAATATCATAGGAGTTATGATGAAGAAGTTATCCCACTTTTAACCGAAGTGATTCCAATTTACCATGTTTGGAGATTTTGCAATTTCTTCTTAATTTTAATCAAACCAGAATGAATCACGATTTAAGAAGCTTAATTTGGACTCATAAATCAGTGGATAATCACCCTGATGTTGAATCAATATCATTGGAGTTATGATGAAGAAGTTATCCCACTTTTAACCGAAGTGATTCCAATTTACCATGTTTGGAAATTTTGCAATTTCTTCTTGATTCTAATCAAACCAGAATGAATCACGATGTAAGAAGCTTGATTTGGACTCATAAATCAGTGGATAATCACCCTGAAAATGATTCAATATCATAGGAGTTATGATGAAGAAGTTATCCCACTTTTAACCGAAGTGATTCCAGTTTACCCTGTTTGGAGATTTTGTAATTTCTTCTTGATTCTAATTAAACCTGAACGAATAACGATGTAAGAAGCTTGATTTGGACTCATAAATCAGTTTATAATCACCCTGAAATTGAATCAATATCATAGGAGTTATGACGAAGAAGTTATTCCACTTTTAACCGAGGTGATTCTAGTTTACCCTGTTTTGAGATTTGGCAATTTCTTCTTGATTGTAATCAAGCCAGAATGAATCACGATGTAATAAGCTTGATTTGGACTCATAAATCAGTGGATAATCACCCTGAAGTTGAATAAATATCATAGGAGTTATGATGAAGAAGTTATCCCACTTTTAACCGAAGTGATTCTAGTTTACCCTGTTTGGAGATATTGCAATTTCTTCTTGATTCAAATCAAACCGAATGAATCACAATGAAGAAGCTTGATTTGGACTCATAAATCAGTGTATAATCACCCTGAAGTTGAATCAATATCATAGGATTTGTGATGAAGAAGTTATCCCACTTTTAACCGAAGTGATTCCAATTTATCCTGTTTGGAGATTTTGCAATTTCTTGTTGATTCTAATCAAACCAAAATGAATCACGATGTAAGAAGCTTGATTTAGAACCTGAAGTTGAATCAATATCATAGAAGTTATGATGAAGAAGTTATCCCACTTTTAACCGAAGTGATTCCAATTTACCCTGTTTGGAGATTTTGCAATTTCTTCTTAATTTTAATCAAACCAGAATGAATCAAGATTTAAGAAGCTTAATTTGGACTCATAAATCCGTGGATAATCACCCTGATGTTGAATCAATATCATTGGAGTTATGATGAAGAAGTTATTTAACCGAAGTGATTCCAATTTACCATGTTTGGAGATTTTGCAATTTCTTCTTGATTCTAATCAAACCAGAATGAATCACGATGTAAGAAGCTTGATTTGGACTCATAAATCAGTGGATTATCACCCTGAAGATGAATCAATATCATAGGAGTTATGATGAAGAAGTTATCCTACTTTTAACCGAAGTGATTCCAGTTTACCCTGTTTGGAGATTTTGTAATTTCTTCTTGATTCTAATTAAACCTGAACGAATAACGATGTAAGAAGCTTGATTTGGACTCATAAATCAGTTTATAATCACCCTGAAATTGAATCAATATCATAAGAGTTATGACGAAGAAGTTATCCCACTTTTAACCGAAGTGATTCCAATTTATACTGTTTGGAGATTTTGCATTTTCTTCTTGATTCTAATCAAACCAGAATGAATCACGATGTAAGAAGCTTGATTTGGACTCATAAATCTGTGGATAATCACCCTGAAGTTTAATCAATATCATAGGAGTTAGGATGAAGAAGTTATCCCACTTTTAACCGAAGTGATTCCAGTTTACCCTGTTTGGTGATTTTGTAATTTCTTCTTGATTCTAATTAAATCTGAACGAATAACGATGTAAGAAGCTTGATTTGGACTCATAAATCAGTTTATAATCACCCTGAAATCGAATCAATATCATAGGAGTTATGACGAAGAAGTTATCCCACTTTTAACCGAGGTGATTCTAGTTTACCCTGTTTTGAGATTTGGCAATTTATTCTTGATTGTAATCAAGCCAGAATGAATCAAGATGTAAGAAGCTTGATTTGGACTCATAAATCAGTGGATAATCACCCTGAAGTTGAATCAATATCATAGGAGTTATGGTGAAGAAGTTATCCCACTTTTAACCGAAGTGATTCTAGTTTACCCTGTTTGGAGATATTGCAATTTCTTCTTAATTAAAATCAAACCGAATGAATCACAATGAAGAAGCTTGATTTGGACTCATAAATCAGTGTATAATCACCCTGAAGTTGAATCAATATCATAGGAGTTGTGATGAAGAAGTTATCCCACTTTTAACCGAAGTGATTCCAATTTATCCTGTTTGGAGATTTTGCAATTTCTTGTTGATTCTAATCAAACCAAAATGAATCACGATGTAAGAAGCTTGATTTAGAACCTGAAGTTGAATCAATATCATAGAAGTTATGATGAAGAAGTTATCCCACTTTTAACCGAAGTGATTCCAATTTACCCTGTTTGGAGATTTTGCAACTTCTTCTTAATTCTAATCAAACCAGAATGAATCAAGATTTAAGAAGCTTAATTTGGACTCCTAAATCAGTGGATAATCACCCTGATGTTGAATCAATATCATTGCAGTTATGATGAAGAAGTTATTTAACCGAAGTGATTCCAATTTACCATGTTTGGAGATTTTGCAATTTCTTCTTGATTCTAATTAAACCAGTATGAATCACGATGTAAGAAGCTTGATTTGGACTCATAAATCAATGGATAATCACCCTGAAGATGAATCAATATCATAGGAGTTATGATGAAGAAGTTATCCCACTTTTAATCGAAGTGATTCCAATTTATCCTGTTTGGAGATTTTGCAATTTCTTCTTGATTCTAATCAAACCAGAATGAATCAAGATTTAAGAATCTTGATTTGGACTTATAAATAAGTGTATAATCACCCTGAAGTTTAATCAATATCATAGGAGTTATGATGAAGAAGTTATCCCACTTTTAACCGAAGTGATTCCAGTTTACCCTGTTTGGAGATTTTGTAATTTCTTCTTGATTCTAATTAAATCTGAACGGATAACGATGTAAGAAGCTTGATTTGGACTCATAAATCAGTTTATAATCACCCTGAAATTGAATCAATATCATAGGAGTTATGACGAAGAAGTTATCCCACTTTTAACCGAGGTGATTCTAGTTTACCCTGTTTTGAGATTTGGCAATTTCTTCTTGATTGTAATCAAGCCAGATTGAATCAAGATGTAAGAAGCTTGATTTGGACTCATAAATCAGTGGATAATCACCCTGAAGTTGAATCAATATCATAGGAGTTATGATGAAGAAGTTATCCCACTTTTAACCGAAGTGATTCCAATTTATCCTGTTTGGAGATTTTGTAATTTCTTCTTGATTCTAATCAAACCAAAATGAATCACGATGTAAGAAGCTTGATTTGGACTCATAAATCAGTGGATAATCACCCTGAAGTTGAATCAATATCATAGAAGCTATGATGAAGAAGTTATCCCACTTTTAACCGAAGTGATTCCAATTTATCTTGTTTGGAGATTTTGCAATTTCTTCTTGATTCTAATCAAACCAGAATAAATCACGATTTAAGAAGCTTGATTTGGACTCCTAAATCAGTGGATAATCACCCTGAAGTTGAATCAATATCATAGGAGTTATGATGAAGAAGTTATCCCACTTTTAACCGAAGTGATTCTAGTTTACCCTGTTTGGAGATTTTGCAATTTCTTCTTGATTCTAATCAAACCAGAATGAATCACGATGTAAGAAGCTTGATTTGGACTCATAAATCAGTGTATAATCACCCTGAAGTTGAATCAATATCATAGGAGTTGTGATGAAGAAGTTATCTCACCTTTAAACGACGTGATTTCAGTTTACCCTGTATGGAGATTTTTCATTTTCTTCTTGATTCTAATCAAACCAGAATGAATCACTATGAAAGAAGCTTGATTTGGACTCATAAATCAGTGGATAATCACCCTGAAGTTGAATAAATATCATAGGAGTAATGATGAAGAAGTTATCCCACTTTTAACAAAAGTGATTCTAGTTTACCCTGTTTGGAGAGTTTGCAATTTCTTCTTGATTCAAATCAAACCGAATGAATCACAATGAAGAAGCTTGATTTGGACTCATAAATCAGTGGATAATTACCCTGAAGTTGAATCAATATCATAGGAGTTATGATGAAGAAGTTATCTCACTTTTAACCGAAGTGATTCCAGTTTACCATATTTGGAGATTTTGCAATTTCTTCTTGATTCTAATCAAACCAGAATGAATCACGATGAGAGAAACTTGATTTGGACTCATAAATCAGTGTATAATCACCAGGAAGTTTAATCAATATCATAGGAGTTGTGATGAAGAAGTTATCTCACCTTTAACGATGTAAGAAGCTTGATTTGGACTCATAAATCTGTGGATAATAACCTTGAAGTTGAATAAATATCATAGGAGTTATGATGAAGAAGTTATCCGACTTTTAACCGAAGTGATTCTAATTTACCTGTTTGGAGATTTTGCAATTTCTTCTTGATTCAAATCAAAAATGAATCACAATGAAGAAGCTTGATTTGGACTCATAAATCAGTGTATAATCACGCCGAAGTTGAATCAATATCATAGGAGTTGTGATGAAGAAGTTATCCCACTTTTAACCGAAGTGATTCCAATTTATCCTGTTTGGAGATTTTGCAATTTCTTCTTGATTCTAATCAAACCAGAATGAATCACGATGTAAGAAGCTTGATTTGGACTCATAAATCAGTGGATAATCACCCTGAAGTTGAATCAATATCATAGAAGCTATGATGAAGAAGTTATCCCACTTTTAACCGAAGTGATTCCAATTTATCTTGTTTGGAGATTTTGCAATTTCTTCTTGATTCTAATCAAACCAGAATAAATCACGATTTAAGAAGCTTGATTTGGACTCCTAAATCAGTGGATAATCACCCTGAAGTTGAATCAATATCATAGGAGTTATGGTGAAGAAGTTATCCCACTTTTAACCGAAGTGATTCTAGTTTACCCTGTTTGGAGATATTGCAATTTCTTCTTAATTCAAATCAAACCGAATGAATCACAATGAAGAAGCTTGATTTGGACTCATAAATCAGTGTATAATCACCCTGAAGTTGAATCAATATCATAGGAGTTGTGATGAAGAAGTTATCCCACTTTTAACCGAAGTGATTCCAATTTATCCTGTTTGGAGATTTTGCAATTTCTTGTTGATTCTAATCAAACCAAAATGAATCACGATGTAAGAAGCTTGATTTAGAACCTGAAGTTGAATCAATATCATAGAAGTTATGATGAAGAAGTTATCCCACTTTTAACCGAAGTGATTCCAATTTACCCTGTTTGGAGATTTTGCAACTTCTTCTTAATTCTAATCAAACCAGAATGAATCAAGATTTAAGAAGCTTAATTTGGACTCCTAAATCAGTGGATAATCACCCTGATGTTGAATCAATATCATTGGAGTTATGATGAAGAAGTTATTTAACCGAAGGGATTCCAATTTACCATGTTTGGAGATTTTGCAATTTCTTCTTGATTCTAATTAAACCAGAATGAATCACGATGTAAGAAGCTTGATTTGGACTCATAAATCAATGGATAATCACCCTGAAGATGAATCAATATCATAGGAGTTATGATGAAGAAGTTATCCCACTTTTAATCGAAGTGATTCCAATTTATCCTGTTTGGAGATTTTGCAATTTCTTCTTGATTCTAATCAAACCAGAATGAATCAAGATTTAAGAATCTTGATTTGGACTTATAAATCAGTGTATAATCACCCTGAAGTTTAATCAATATCATAGGAGTTATGATGAAGAAGTTATCCCACTTTTAACCGAAGTGATTCCAGTTTACCCTGTTTGGAGATTTTGTAATTTCTTCTTGATTCTAATTAAATCTGAACGGATAACGATGTAAGAAGCTTGATTTGGACTCATAAATCAGTTTATAATCACCCTGAAATTGAATCAATATCATAGGAGTTATGACGAAGAAGTTATCCCACTTTTAACCGGGGTGATTCTAGTTTACCCTGTTTTGAGATTTGGCAATTTCTTCTTGATTGTAATCAAGCCAGATTGAATCAAGATGTAAGAAGCTTGATTTGGACTCATAAATCAGTGGATAATCACCCTGAAGTTGAATCAATATCATAGGAGTTATGATGAAGAAGTTATCCCACTTTTAACCGAAGTGATTCCAATTTATCCTGTTTGGAGATTTTGTAATTTCTTCTTGATTCTAATCAAACCAAAATGAATCACGATGTAAGAAGCTTGATTTGGACTCATAAATCAGTGGATAATCACCCTGAAGTTGAATCAATATCATAGAAGCTATGATGAAGAAGTTATCCCACTTTTAACCGAAGTGATTCCAATTTATCTTGTTTGGAGATTTTGTAATTTCTTCTTGATTCTAATCAAACCAGAATAAATCACGATTTAAGAAGCTTGATTTGGACTCCTAAATCAGTGGATAATCACCCTGAAGTTGAATCAATATCATAGGAGTTATGATGAAGAAGTTATCCCACTTTTAACCGAAGTGATTCTAGTTTACCCTGTTTGGAGATTTTGCAATTTCTTCTTGATTCTAATCAAACCAGAATGAATCACGATGTAAGAAGCTTGATTTGGACTCATAAATCAGTGTATAATCACCCTGAAGTTGAATCAATATCATAGGAGTTGTGATGAAGAAGTTATCTCACCTTTAAACGACGTGATTTCAGTTTACCCTGTTTGGAGATTTTTCATTTTCTTCTTGATTCTAATCAAACCAGAATGAATCACTATGAAAGAAGCTTGATTTGGACTCATAAATCAGTGGATAATCACCCTGAAGTTGAATAAATATCATAGGAGTAATGATGAAGAAGTTATCCCACTTTTAACCGAAGTGATTCTAGTTTACCCTGTTTGGAGAGTTTGCAATTTCTTCTTGATTCAAATCAAACCGAATGAATCACAATGAAGAAGCTTGATTTGGACTCATAAATCAGTGGATAATTACCCTGAAGTTGAATCAATATCATAGGAGTTATGATGAAGAAGTTATCTCACTTTTAACCGAAGTGATTCCAGTTTACCATATTTGGAGATTTTGCAATTTCTTCTTGATTCTAATCAAACCAGAATGAATCACGATGAGAGAAACTTGATTTGGACTCATAAATCAGTGTATAATCACCAGGAAGTTTAATCAATATCATAGGAGTTGTGATGAAGAAGTTATCTCACCTTTAACGATGTAAGAAGCTTGATTTGGACTCATAAATCTGTGGATAATAACCTTGAAGTTGAATAAATATCATAGGAGTTATGATGAAGAAGTTATCCGACTTTTAACCGAAGTGATTCTAGTTTACCTGTTTGGAGATTTTGCAATTTCTTCTTGATTCAAATCAAACCGAATGAATCACAATGAAGAAGCTTGATTTGGACTCATAAATCAGTGTATAATCACGCCGAAGTTGAATCAATATCATAGGAGTTGTGATGAAGAAGTTATCCCACTTTTAACCGAAGTGATTCCAATTTATCCTGTTTGGAGATTTTACAATTTCTTCTTGATTCTAATCAAACCAGATTGAATCACGATGTAAGAAGCTTGATTTGGACTCATAAATCAGTGTATAATCACCCTGAAGTTGAATAAATATCATAGGAGTTGTGATGAAGAAGTTATCTCACCTTTAACCGACGTGATTTCAGTTTACCATGTTTGGAGATTTTGCATTTTCTTCTTGATTCTAATCAAACCAGAATGAATCAAGATGTAAGAAGCTTGATTTGGACTCATAAATCAGTGTATAATCACCCTGAAGTTGAATCAATATCATAGAAGTTATGATGAAGAAGTTATCCCACTTTTAACCGAAGTGATTCCAATTTATCCTGTTTGGAGATTTTGCAATTTCTTCTTGATTCAAATCAAACCGAATGAATCACAATGAAGAAGCTTGATTTGGACTCATAAATCAGTGGATAATTACCCTGAAGTTTATTCAATATCATAGGAGTTATGATGAAGAAGTTATCCCACTTTTAACCGAAGTGATTCCAGTTTATCCTGTTTGGAGATTTTGCAATTTCTTCTTGATTCTAATCAAACCAGAAAGAATCACGATGTAAGAAGCTTGATTTGGACTCATAAATCAGTGTATAATCACCCTGAAGTTGAATCAATATCATAGGAGTTGTGATGAAGAAGTGATCTCACCTTTAACCGACGTGATTTCAGTTTACCCTGTTTGGAGATTTTGCATTTTCTTCTTGATTCTAATCAAACCAGAATGAATAACTATGTAAGAAGCTTGATTTGGACTCATAAATCAGTGGATAATCATCCTGAAGTTGAATAAATATCAT
Source organism: Moricandia moricandioides (assembly GCA_905132885.1). Classification (NCBI taxonomy): domain Eukaryota; kingdom Viridiplantae; phylum Streptophyta; class Magnoliopsida; order Brassicales; family Brassicaceae; genus Moricandia; species Moricandia moricandioides. The sequence goes on from CAJHQQ010000553.1 coordinate 59,894, forward strand.
AGGAGTTATGATGAAGAAGTTATCCCACTTTTAACCGAAGTGATTCTAGTTTACCTTGTTTGGAGATTTTGCAATTTCTTCTTGATTCAAATCAAACCGAATGAATCACAATTAAGAAGCTTGATTTGGACTCATAAATCAGTGGATAATTACCCTGAAGTTGAATCAATATCATTGGAGTTATGATGAAGAAGTTATCCCACTTTTAACCGAAGTGATTTCAGTTTACCCTATTTGGAGATTTTGCAATTTCTTCTTGATTCTAATCAAACCAGAACGAATCACGATGAGAGAAACTTGATTTGGACTCATAAATCAGTGTATAATCACCAGGAAGTTTAATCAATATGATAGGAGTTGTGATGAAGAAGTTATCTAACCTTTAACGATGTAAGAAGCTTGATTTGGACTCATAAATCAGTGGATAATCACCCTGAAGTTGAATAAATATCATAGGAGTTATGATGAAGAAGTTATCCGACTTTTAACCGAAGTGATTCTAGTTTACCTGTTTGGAGATTTTGTAATTTCTTCTTGATTCAAATCAAACTGAATGAATAACAATGAAGAAGCTTGATTTGGACTCATAAATCAGTGTATAATCACCCTGAAGTTGAATCAATATCATAGGAGTTGTGATGAAGACGTTATCCCACTTTTAACCGAAGTGATTCCAATTTATCCTGTTTGGAGATTTTGCAATTTCTTCTTGATTCTAATCAAACCAGAATGAATCACGATGTAAGAAGCTTGATTTGGACTCATAAATCAGTGTATAATCACCCTGAAGTTGAATCAATATCATAGGACTTGTGATGAAGAAGTTATCTCACCTTTAACCGACGTGATTTCAGTTTACCATGTTTGGAGATTTTGCATTTTCTTCTTGATTCTAATCAAACCAGAATGAATCACGATGTAAGAAGCTTGATTTGGACTCATAAATCAGTGTATAATCACCCAAAAGTTGAATCAATATCATAGAAGTTATGATGAAGAAGTTATCCTACTTTTAACCGAAGTGATTTCAATTTATCCTGTTTGGAGATTTTGCAATTTCTTCTTGATTCAAATCAAACCGAATGAATCACAATGAAGAAGCTTGATTTGGACTCATAAATCAGTGGATAATTACCCTGAAGTTGAATAGGAGTTATGATGAAGAAGTTATCCCACTTTTAACCGAAGTGATTCCAGTTTACCCTGTTTGGAGATTTTGCAATTTCTTCTTGATTCTAATCAAACCAGAATAAATCACGATGTAAGAAGCTTGATTTGGACTCATAAATCAGTGTATAATCACCCTGAAGTTGAATCAATATCATAGGAGTTGTGATGAAGAAGTTATCTCACCTTTAACCGACGTGATTTCAGTTTACCCTGTTTGGAGATTTTTTTATTTTCTTCTTGATTCTAATCAAACCAGAATGAATCACTATGTAAGAAGCTTTATTTGGACTCATAAATCAGTGGATAATCACCCTGAAGTTGAATAAATATTATAGGAGTTATGATGAAGAAGTTATCCCACTTTTAACCGAAGTGATTCTAGTTTACCCTGTTTGGAGATTTTGCAATTTCTTCTTGATTCAAATCAAACCGAATGAATCACAATTAAGAAGTTTGATTTGGACTCATAAATCAGTGGATAATTACCCTGAAGTTGAATCAATATCATAGGAGTTATGATGAAGAAGTTATCCCACTTTTAACCGAAGTGATTCTAGTTTACTCTATTTGGAGATTTTGCAATTTCTTCTTGATTCTAATCAAACCAGAATGAATCACGATGAGAGAAACTTGATTTGGACTCATAAATCAGTGTATAATCACCAGGAAGTTTAATCAATATCATAGGAGTTGTGATGAAGAAGTTATCTCACCTTTAACGATGTAAGAAGCTTGATTTGGACTCATAAATCAGTGGATAATCACCCTGAAGTTGAAAAAAAAAACCAAACACTTTTCTCTCCCAACCAATTAGGGTTTTCCTGTGAACCCCCTCCGCCGCCGTCGGTGTGGCCTCTCGCCCACCGACGAGAACACTCTTCTTTCTCCCTCCTCTTCCTTTTTTCCATGGCTCTGTTGTTTCTTTGTTTTTTTTCTCCGTTGCTCCTTCCTCCGCCTCCAGAACCGCCGCCACTCGTGTTTTTCCTAGATCTGCCAGTCAAGTGCTCTCACCGCGTCCTTTCCGTTCTTCCCCACACATCGTACATGTCTCTGTTCCTGTGGCGCTTCTTCGACCCTACAGTGACGCTGTTGTCCATCCACTTAGTAACTGTACCGGTTTTGGTGGTGTTCGTTGTTGTGGCTTTCTGTCGCTCCTTTACTGCAGTATGCAGTTTCAATTCCGGGTTCTATCCGGCTCGTTCTAACTCTGTCAGGTCTGATTTTGGTCTATTAATCTATTGGCCTCAAGTTTATCAGATTTGAGTTTATTCAATAGTACTTGATATAAAAAGTGATATGTTTTATGGTTGGAATTGTGAATCTGTGTCGTTTGCATTTGCTTCCGTCTCTTGGTTGCACATTGTCTCAAGTTTCATAGTTCACTTGTCAAGATGTTTGGAAAGTAGGCAAAGTCTTGTGGAGAATGAGGTCATATCCTTATTTGGTTTGGGATCTCATGTCTCTGTTCTTAAGTTCTTCAGTAGCAATTATGTTGTCTTTGCTCATTCTTATACTGCAGTATGCAGGGTTATATATATATGTGTTTTAACCGTGGAGAGGTATGTATTGCTTTCTAACTATTGGTGGCAATTTAGAAAGAAAAGCAACAGTGTTTGCTTCCTTACATTGGTGGAGATTTGGTTGGTCTCAGGAAGACTTGGTTGCTTATTGTCCTTGTATCATGACCTCATTGCCTTTGTTGCAGAGTGTCTAGCCCTTTTGGGCATTTCAAAGCTTGTCTGCAAATCAGACTATCATGAACTCACTTGCCTCCTTTCAGAGAGTTGGTCTTTTGATGTTCAGTGGATCTTATTGGCTTTTCGATCCCTTATCTTATCTTTTGAGAATTCACATGTATGTCCTGTGTTTTCTTGTGTTTGTAGTATGGCAAGCTGTGCCTTTCTATTTTGTATTTCCTCCTCAGATGGAGTTTGAAACTTTAAGTTAATGGAATTGTTGTTTGACCAAAAAAAAATCACCCTGAAGTTGAATAAATATCATAGGAGTTATGATGAAGAAGTTATCCCACTTTTAACCGAAGTGATTCAAGTTTACCTGTTTGGAGATTTTGCAATTTCTTCTTGATTCAAATCAAACCGAATGAATCACAATGAAGAAGCTTGATTTGGACTCATAAATCAGTGTATAATCACCCTGAAGTTGAATCAATATCATAGGAGTTGTGATGAAGAAGTTATCCCACTTTTAACCGAAGTGATTCCAATTTATCCTACTTGGAGATTTTGCAATTTCTTCTTGATTCTAATCAAACCAAAATGAATCACGATGTAAGAAGCTTTATTTAGAACCTGAAGTTGAATCAATATCATAGAAGTTATGATGAAGAAGTTATCCCACTTTTAACCGAAGTGATTCCAATTTACCATGTTTGGAGATTTTGCAATTTCTTCTTTATTCTAATCAAACCAGAATGAATCACGATTTAAGAAGCTTAATTTGGACTCATAAATCAGTGGATAATCACCCTGATGTTGAATCAATATCATTGGAGTTATGATGAAGAAGTTATCCCACTTTTAACCGAAGTGATTCCAATTTACCATGTTTGGAGATTTTGTAATTTCTTCTTGATTCTAAGCAAACCAGAATGAATCACGATGTAAAAAGCTTGATTTGGACTCATAAATCAGTGGATAATCACCCTGAAGATGAATCAATATCATAGGAGTTATGATGAAGAAGTTATCCCACTTTTAACCGAAGTGATTCCAGTTTACCCTGTTTGGAGATTTTTTAATTTTTTCTTGATTCTAATTAAACCTGAACGAATAACGATGTAAGAAGCTTGATTTGGACTCATAAATCAGTTTATAATCACCCTGAAATTGAATCAATATCATAGGAGTTATGACGAAGAAGTTATCCCACTTTTAACCGAAGTGATTCAATTTTATCATGTTTGGAGATTTTGCAATTTCTTCTTGATTCTAATCAAACCAAAATGAATCACGATGTAAGAAGCTTGATTTGGACTCACAAATCAGTGGATAATCACCCTGAAGTTGAATCAATATCATAGGAGTTATGATGAAGAAGTTATCCCACTTTTAACCGAAGTGATTCCAGTTTACCCTGTTTGGAGATTTTGTAATTTCTTCTTGATTCTAATTAAACCTGAACGAATAACGATGTAAGAAGCTTGATTTGGACTCATAAATCAGTTTATAATCACCCTGAAATTAAATCAATATCATAGGAGTTGTGACAAAGAAGTTATCCCACTTTTAACCGAGGTGATTCTAGTTTACCCTGTTTTGAGATTTGGCAATTTCTTCTTGATTGTAATCAAGCCAGAATGAATCACGATGTAAGAAGCTTGATTTGGACTCATAAATCAGTGGAGAATCACCCTGAAGTTGAATCAATATCATAGGAGTTATGATGAAGAAGTTATCCCACTTTTAACCGAAGTGATTCCAATTTATCCTGTTTGGAGATTTTGTAATTTCTTCTTGATTCTAATCAAACCATAATGAATCTCGATGTAAGAAGCTTGATTTGGACTCATAAATCAGTGGATAAGCACCCTGAAGTTGAATCAATATCATAGAAGTTATGATGAAGAAGTTATCCCACTTTTAACCGAAGTGATTCCAATTTACCCTGTTTGGAGATTTTGCAATTTCTTCTTGATTCTAATCAAACCAGAATAAATCACGATTTAAGAAGCTTGATTTAGACTCCTAAATCAGTGGATAATCACCCTGAAGTTGAATCAATATCATAGGAGTTATGATGAAGAAGTTATCCCACTTTTAACCGAAGTGATTCCAGTTTACCCTGTTTGGAGATTTTGTAATTTTTTCTTGATTCTAATTAAACCTGAACGAATAACGATGTAAGAAGCTTGATTTGGACGCATAAATCAGTTTATAATCACCCTGAAATTGAATCAATATCATAGGAGTTATGACGAAGAAGTTATCCCACTTTTAACCGAAGTGATTCAATTTTATCATGTTTGGAGATTTTGCAATTTCTTCTTGATTCTAATCAAACCAAAATGAATCACGATGTAAGAAGCTTGATTTGGACTCACAAATCAGTGGATAATCACCCTGAAGTTGAATCAATATCATAGGAGTTATGATGAAGAAGTTATCCCACTTTTAACCGAAGTGATTCCAGTTTACCCTGTTTGGAGATTTTGTAATTTCTTCTTGATTCTAATTAAACCTGAACGAATAACGATGTAAGAAGCTTGATTTGGACTCATAAATCAGTTTATAATCACCCTGAAATTAAATCAATATCATAGGAGTTGTGACGAAGAAGTTATCCCACTTTTAACCGCGGTGATTCTAGTTTACCCTGTTTTGAGATTTGGCAATTTCTTCTTGATTGTAATCAAGCCAGAATGAATCACGATGTAAGAAGCTTGATTTGGACTCATAAATCAGTGGAGAATCACCCTGAAGTTGAATCAATATCATAGGAGTTATGATGAAGAAGTTATCCCACTTTTAACCGAAGTGATTCCAATTTATCCTGTTTGGAGATTTTGTAATTTCTTCTTGATTCTAATCAAACCATAATGAATCTCGATGTAAGAAGCTTGATTTGGACTCATAAATCAGTGGATAAGCACCCTGAAGTTGAATCAATATCATAGAAGTTATGATGAAGAAGTTATCCCACTTTTAACCGAAGTGATTCCAATTTACCCTTTTTGGAGATTTTGCAATTTCTTCTTGATTCTAATCAAACCAGAATAAATCACGATTTAAGAAGCTTGATTTGGACTCCTAAATCAGTGGATAATCACCCTGAAATTGAATAAATATCATAGGAGTTATGATGAAGAAGTTATCCCACTTTTAACCGAAGTGATTCCAATTTATCATGTTTGGAGATTTTGCAATTTCTTCTTAATTCTAATCAAACCAGAATGAATCACGATTTAAGAAGCTTAATTTGACTCATAAATCAGTGGATAATCACCCTAATGTTGAATCAATATCATTGGAGTTATGATGAAGAAGTTATCCCACTTTTAACCGAAGTGATTCCAATTTACCATGTTTGGAGATTTTGCAATTTCTTCTTGATTCTAATCCAACCAGAATGAATCACGATGTAAGAAGCTTGATTTGGACTCATAAATCAGTGGATAATCACCCTGAAGATGAATCAATATCATAGGAGTTATGATGAAGAAGTTATCCCACTTTTAACCGAAGTGATTCCAGTTTACCCTATCTGGAGATTTTGTAATTTCTTCTTGAATCTAATTAAACCTGAACGAATAACGATGTAAGAAGCTTGATTTGGACTCATAAATCAGTTTATAATCACCCTGAAATTGAATCAATATCATAGGAGTTATGACGAATAAGTTATCCCACTTTTAACCGAGGTGATTCTAGTTTACCCTGTTTTGAGATTTGGTAATTTCTTCTTGATTGTAATCAAGCTAGAATGAATCACGTTGTAAGAAGCTTGATTTGGACTCATAAATCAGTGGATAATCACCCTGAAGTTGAATAAATATCATAGGAGTTATGATGAAGAAGTTATCTCACTTTTAACTGAAGTGATTCTAGTTTACCCTGTTTGGAGATTTTGCAATTTCTTCTTGATTCTAATCAAACCGAATGAATCACAATGAAGAAGCTTGATTTGGACTCATAAATCAGTGTATAATCACCCTGAAGTTGAACCAATATCATAGGAGTTGTGATGAAGAAGTTATCCCACTTTTAACCGAAGTGATTCCAATTTACCCTGTTTGGAGATTTTGCAATTTCTTCTTGATTCTAATTAAACCAAAATGAATCACTATGTAAGAAGCTTGATTTAGAACCTGAAGTTGAATCAATATCATAGGAATTATGATGAAGAAGTTATCCCACTTTTAACCAAAGTGATTCCAATTTACCCTGTTTGGAGATTTTGCAATTTCTTCTTAATTCTAATCAAACCAGAATGAATCACGATTTAAGAAGCTTAATTTGGACTCATCAATCAGTGGATAATCACCCTGATGTTCAATCAATATCATTGGAGTTATGATGAAGAAGTTATCACACTTTTAACCGAAGTGATTCCAATTTACCATGTTTGGAGATTTTGCAATTTCTTCTCGATTCTAATCAAACCAGAATGAATCACGATGTAAGAAGCTTGATTTGGACTCATAAATCAGTGGATAATCACCCTGAAGATGAATCAATATCATAGGAGTTATGATGAAGAAGTTATCCCACTTTTAACCGAAGTGATTCTAGTTTACCCTGTTTGGAGATTTTGTAATTTCTTCTTGATTGTAATTAAACCTGAATGAATAACGATGTAAGAAGCTTGATTTGGACTCATAAATCAGTTTATAAACACCCTGAAATTGAATCAATATCATAGGAGTTATGACGAAGAAGTTATCCCACTTTTAACCGAGGTGATTCTAGTTTACCCTGCTTTGAGATTTGGTAATTTCTTCTTGATTGTAATCAAGCTAGAATAAATCACGTTGTAAGAAGCTTGATTTGGACTCATAAATCAGTTGATAATCACCCTGAAGTTGAATCAATATCATAGGAGTTATGATGAAGAAGTTATCCCACTTTTAACCGAACTGATTCCAATTTATCCTGTTTGGAGATTTTGCAATTTCTTCTTGATTCTAATCAAATCAAAATGAATCATGATGCAAGAAGCTTGATTTCGAACCTGAAGTTGAATCAATATCATAGAAGTTATGATGAAGAAGTTATCCCACTTTTAACCGAAGTGATTCTAATTTACCCTGTTTGGAGATTTTGCAATTTCTTATTAATTTTAATCAAACCAGAATGAATCACGATCTAAGAAGCTTAATTTGGACTCATAAATCAGTGGATAATCACCCTGAAGTTGAATCAATATCATTGGAGTTATGATGAAGAAGTTATCCCACTTTTAACCAAAGTGATTCCAATTTACTATGTTTAGAGATTTTGCAATTTCTTCTTGATTCTAATCAAACCAGAATGAATCACGATGTAAGAAGCTTGATTTGGACTCATAAATCAGTGGATAATCACCCTGAAATTGAATGAATATTATAGGAGTTATGATGAAGAAGTTATCCCACTTTTAACCGAAGTGATTCCAGTTTACCATGTTTGGAGATTTTGCAATTTCTTCTTGATTCTAATCAAAACAGAATGAATCACGATGTAAGAAGCTTGATTTGGACTAATAAATCAGTGGATAATCACCCTGAAGATGAATCAATATCATAGGAGTTATAATGAAGAAGTTATCCCACTTTTAACCGAAGTGATTCCAGTTTATCCTGTTTGGAGATTTTGTAATTTCTTCTTGATTCTAATTAAACCTGAACGAATAACGATGTAAGAAGGTTGATTTGGACTCATAAATCAGTTTATAATCACCCTGAAATTGAATCAATATCAAAGGAGTTATGACGAAGAAGTTATCCCACTTTTAACCGAGGTGATTCTAGTTTACCCTGTTTTGAGATTTGGCAATTTCTTCTTGATTCTAATCAAGCCAGGATGAATCACGATGTAGGAAGCTTGATTTGGACTCATAAATTAGTGGATAATCACCCTGAAGTTGAATCAATATCATAGGAGTATTGATGAAGAAGTTATCCCACTTTTAACCGAAGTGATTCCAATTTACCATGTTTGGAGATTTTGCAATTTCTTCTTGATTCTAATCCAACCAGAATGAATCACGATGTAAGAAGCTTGATTTGGACTCATAAATCAGTGGATAATCACCCTGAAGATGAATCAATATCATAGGAGTTATGATGAAGAAGTTATCCCACTTTTAACCGAAGTGATTCCAGTTTACCCTATCTGGAGATTTTGTAATTTCTTCTTGAATCTAATTAAACCTGAACGAATAACGATGTAAGAAGCTTGATTTGGACTCATAAATCAGTTTATAATCACCCTGAAATTGAATCAATATCATAGGAGTTATGACGAATAAGTTATCCCACTTTTAACCGAGGTGATTCTAGTTTACCCTGTTTTGAGATTTGGTAATTTCTTCTTGATTGTAATCAAGCTAGAATGAATCACGTTGTAAGAAGCTTGATTTGGACTCATAAATCAGTGGATAATCACCCTGAAGTTGAATAAATATCATAGGAGTTATGATGAAGAAGTTATCTCACTTTTAACTGAAGTGATTCTAGTTTACCCTGTTTGGAGATTTTGCAATTTCTTCTTGATTCTAATCAACCCGAATGAATCACAATGAAGAAGCTTGATTTGGACTCATAAATCAGTGTATAATCACCCTGAAGTTGAACCAATATCATAGGAGTTGTGATGAAGAAGTTATCCCACTTTTAACCGAAGTGATTCCAATTTACCCTGTTTGAAGATTTTGCAATTTCTTCTTGATTCTAATTAAACCAAAATGAATCACTATGTAAGAAGCTTGATTTAGAACCTGAAGTTGAATCAATATCATAGGAATTATGATGAAGAAGTTATCCCACTTTTAACCAAAGTGATTCCAATTTACCCTATTTGGAGATTTTGCAATTTCTTCTTAATTCTAATCAAACCAGAATGAATCACGATTTAAGAAGCTTAATTTGGACTCATCAATCAGTGGATAATCACCCTGATGTTCAATCAATATCATTGGAGTTATGATGAAGAAGTTATCACACTTTTAACCGAAGTGATTCCAATTTACCATGTTTGGAGATTTTGCAATTTCTTCTCGATTCTAATCAAACCAGAATGAATCACGATGTAAGAAGCTTGATTTGGACTCATAAATCAGTGGATAATCACCCTGAAGATGAATCAATATCATAGGAGTTATGATGAAGAAGTTATCCCACTTTTAACCGAAGTGATTCTAGTTTACCCTGTTTGGAGATTTTGTAATTTCTTCTTGATTGTAATTAAACCTGAATGAATAACGATGTAAGAAGCTTGATTTGGACTCATAAATCAGTTTATAAACACCCTGAAATTGAATCAATATCATAGGAGTTATGACGAAGAAGTTATCCCACTTTTAACCGAGGTGATTCTAGTTTACCCTGCTTTGAGATTTGGTAATTTCTTCTTGATTGTAATCAAGCTAGAATAAATCACGTTGTAAGAAGCTTGATTTGGACTCATAAATCAGTTGATAATCACCCTGAAGTTGAATCAATATCATAGGAGTTATGATGAAGAAGTTATCCCACTTTTAACCGAACTGATTCCAATTTATCCTGTTTGGAGATTTTGCAATTTCTTCTTGATTCTAATCAAATCAAAATGAATCATGATGCAAGAAGCTTGATTTCGAACCTGAAGTTGAATCAATATCATAGAAGTTATGATGAAGAAGTTATCCCACTTTTAACCGAAGTGATTCCAATTTACCCTGTTTGGAGATTTTGCAATTTCTTATTAATTTTAATCAAACCAGAATGAATCACGATCTAAGAAGCTTAATTTGGACTCATAAATCAGTGGATAATCACCCTGAAGTTGAATCAATATCATTGGAGTTATGATGAAGAAGTTATCCCACTTTTAACCAAAGTGATTCCAATTTACTATGTTTAGAGATTTTGCAATTTCTTCTTGATTCTAATCAAACCAGAATGAATCACGATGTAAGAAGCTTGATTTGGACTCATAAATCAGTGGATAATCACCCTGAAATTGAATGAATATTATAGGAGTTATGATGAAGAAGTTATCCCACTTTTAACCGAAGTGATTCCAGTTTACCATGTTTGGAGATTTTGCAATTTCTTCTTGATTCTAATCAAACCAGAATGAATCACGATGTAAGAAGCTTGATTTGGACTAATAAATCAGTGGATAATCACCCTGAAGATGAATCAATATCATAGGAGTTATAATGAAGAAGTTATCCCACTTTTAACCGAAGTGATTCCAGTTTATCCTGTTTGGAGATTTTGTAATTTCTTCTTGATTCTAATTAAACCTGAACGAATAACGATGTAAGAAGGTTGATTTGGACTCATAAATCAGTTTATAATCACCCTGAAATTGAATCAATATCAAAGGAGTTATGACGAAGAAGTTATCCCACTTTTAACCGAGGTGATTCTAGTTTACCCTGTTTTGAGATTTGGCAATTTCTTCTTGATTCTAATCAAGCCAGGATGAATCACGATGTAGGAAGCTTGATTTGGACTCATAAATTAGTGGATAATCACCCTGAAGTTGAATCAATATCATAGGAGTATTGATGAAGAAGTTATCCCACTTTTAACCGAAGTGATTCCAATTGACCCTGTTTGGAGATTTTGCAATTTCTTTTTGATTCTAATCAAACCAGAATGAATCACGATGTAAGATACTTGATTTGGACTCATAAATCAGTGGATAATCACCCTAAAGTTTAATCAATATCATAGGAGTTGTGATGAAGAAGTTATCCCACTTTTAACCGAAGTGATTCCAATTTATCCTGTTTGGAGATTTTGCAATTTCTTCTTGATTCTAATCAAACCAAAATGAATCACGATGTAAGAAGCTTGGTTTAGAACCTGAAGTTGAATCAATATCATAGAAGTTATGATGAAGAAGTTATCCCACTTTTAACCGAAGTGATTCTAATTTACCCTGTTTGGAGATTTTGCAATTTCTTCTTAATCCTAATCAAACCAGAATGAATCAAGATTCATGAAGCTTAATTTGGACTCATAAATCAGTGGATAATCACCTTGAAGTTGAATCAATATGAATGGAGTTATGATGAAGAAGTTATCCCACTTTTAACTAAAGTGATTCCAATTTACTATGTTTGGAGATTTTGCAATTTCTTCTTGATTCTAATCAAACCAGAATGAATCACGATGTAAGAAGCTTGATTTGGACTCATAAATCAGTGGATAATCACCCTGAAGATGAATCAATATCATAGGAGTTATGATGAAGAAGTTATCCCACTTTTAACCGAAGTGATTCCAGTTTACCCTGTTTGGAGATTTTGTAATTTCTTCTTGATTCTAACTAAACCTGAAAGAATAACGATGTAAGAAGCTTGATTTAGACTCATAAATCAGTTTATAATCACCCTGAAATTGAATCAATATCATAGGAGTTATGACGAAGAAGTTATCCCACTTTTAACCGAGGTGATTCTAGTTTACCCTGTTTTTAGATTTGGCAATTTCTTCTTGATTGTAATCAAGCCAGAATGAATCACGATGTAAGAAGCTTGATTTGGACTCATAAATCAGTGGATAATCACCCTGAAGTTGAATCAATATCATAGGAGTTATGATGAAGAAGTTATCCCACTTTTAACCGAAGTGATTCCAATTTATCCTGTTTAGAGATTTTGTAATTTCTTTTTGATTCTAATCAAACCAAAATGAATCACGATGTAAGAAGCTTGATTTGGACTCATAAATCAGTGGATAATCACCCTGAAGTTGAATCTATATCATAGAAGTTATGATGAAGAAGTTATCCCACTTTTAACCGAAGTGATTCCAATTTATCATGTTTGGAGATTTTGTTCTTTCTTCTTGATTCTAATCAAACCAGAATAAATCACTATTTAAGAAGCTTGATTTGGACTCATAAATCAGTGGATAATCACCCTGAAGTTGAATCAATATCATAGGAGTTATGATGAAGAAGTTATCCCACTTTTAACCGAAGTGATTCTAATTTACCCTGTTTGGAGATTTTACAATTTCTTCTTGATTCTAATCAAACCAGAATGAATAACGATTTAAGAAGCTTTATTTGGACTCATAAATCAGTGGATAATCACCCTGAAGATGAATCAATATCATAGGAGTTATGATGAAGAAGTTATCCCACTTTTAACCGAATTGATTCCAGTTTACCCTGTTTGGAGATTTTGCAATTTCTTCTTGATTCTAATTAAACCTGAACGAATAAGATGTAAGAAGCTTGATTTGGACTCATAAATCAGTTTATAATCACCCTGAAATTGAATCAATATCATAGGAGTTATGACAAAGAAGTTATCCCACTTTTAACGAGGTGATTCTAGTTTACACTGTTTTGAGATTTGGCATTTCTTCTTGATTCTAAACAAGCCAGGATGAATCACGATGTAAGAAGCTTGATTTGGACTCATAAATCAGTGGATAATCACCCTGAAATTGAATGAATATTATAGGAGTTATGATGAAGAAGTTATCACACTTTTAACCGAAGTGATTCCAGTTTACCATGTTTAGAGATTTTGCAATTTCTTCTTGATTCTAATCAAACCAGAATGAATAACGATGTAAGAAGCTTGATTTGGACAAATAAATCAGTGGATAATCACCCTGAAGATGAATAAATATCATAGGAGTTATAATGAAGAAGTTATCCCACTTTTAACCGAAGTGATTCCAGTTTACCCTGTTTGGAGATTTTGTAATTTCTTCTTGATTCTAATTAAACCTGAACGAATAACGATGTAAGAAGGTTGATTTGGACTCATAAATCAGTTTATAATCACCCTGAAATTGAATCAATATCATAGGAGTTATGACGAAGAAGTTATCCCACTTTTAACCGAGGTGATTCTAGTTTACCCTGTTTTGAGATTTGGCAATTTCTTCTTGATTCTAATCAAGCCAGAATGAATCACGATGTAAGAAGCTTCATTTGGACTCATAAATTAGTGGATAATCACCTTGAAGTTGAATCAATATCATAGGAGTTATGATGAAGAAGTTATCCCACTTTTAACCGAAGTGATTCCAATTGACTCTGTTTGGAGATTTTGAAATTTCTTTTTGATTCTAATCAAACCAGAATGTAACACGATGTAAGATACTTGATTTGGACTCATAAATCAGTGGATAATCACCCTGAAGTTTAATCAATATCATAGGAGTTATGATGAAGAAGTTATCCCACTTTTAACCGAAGTGATTCTAATTTATCATGTTTGGCGATTTTGTAATTTCTTCTTGATTCTAATCAAACCAAAATGAATCACGATGTAAGAAGCTTAATTTGGACTCATAAATCAGTGGATAATCACCCTGAAGTTGAATCAATATCATAGAAGTTATGATGAAGAAGTTATCCCACTTTTAACCGAAGTGATTCCAATTTACCCTATTTGGAGATTTTGCAATTTCTTCTTGATTCTAATCAAACCAGAATAAATCACGATTTAAGAAGCTTTATTTGGACTCATAAATAAGTGGATAATCACTCTGAAGTTGAATCAATATCATAGGAGTTGTGATGAAGAAGTTATCCCACTTTTAACCGAAGTGATTCTAATTTACCCTGTTTGGAGATTTTGGAATTTCTTCTTGATTCTATTCAAACCAGAATGAATCACAATGTAAGAAGCTTTATTTGGACTCATAAATCAGTGGATAATCCACCCTGAAGATGAATCAATATCATAGGAGTTATGATGAAGAAGTTATCCCATTTTTAACCGAATTGATTCCAGTTTACCCTGTTTGGAGATTTTGCAATTTCTTCTTGATTCTAATTAAACCTGAACGAATAAGATGTAAGAAGGTTGATTTGGACTCATAAATCAGTTTATAATCACCCTGAAATTGAATCAATATCATAGGAGTTATGACGAAGAAGTTATCCCACTTTTAACCGAGGTGATTCTAGTTTACCCTGTTTTGAGATTTGGCAATTTCTTCTTGATTCTAATCAAGCCAGAATGAATCACGATGTAAGAAGCTTCATTTGGACTCATAAATTAGTGGATAATCACCTTGAAGTTGAATCAATATCATAAGAGTTATGATGAAGAAGTTATCCCACTTTTAACCGAAGTGATTCCAATTGACTCTGTTTGGAGATTTTGAAATTTCTTTTTGATTCTAATCAAACCAGAATGTATCACGATGTAAGATACTTGATTTGGACTCATAAATCAGTGGATAATCACCCTGAAGTTTAATCAATATCATAGGAGTTATGATGAAGAAGTTATCCCACTTTTAACCGAAGTGATTCTAATTTATCATGTTTGGCGATTTTGTAATTTCTTCTTGATTCTAATCAAACCAAAATGAATCATGATGTAAGAAGCTTAATTTGGACTCATAAATCAGTGGATAATCACCCTGAAGTTGAATCAATATCATAGAAGTTATGATGAAGAAGTTATCCCACTTTTAACCGAAGTGATTCCAATTTACCCTGTTTGGAGATTTTGCAATTTCTTCTTGATTCTAATCAAACCAGAATAAATCACGATTTAAGAAGCTTGATTTGGACTCATAAATAAGTGGATAATCACCCTGAAGTTGAATCAATATCATAGGAGTTGTGATGAAGAAGTTATCCCACTTTTAACCGAAGTGATTCTAATTTACCCTGTTTGGAGATTTTGGAAATTCTTTTTGATTCTATTCAAACCAGAATGAATCATGATGTAAGAAGCTTTATTTGGACTCATAAATCAGTGGATAATCCACCCTGAAGATGAATCAATATCATAGGAGTTATGATGAAGAAGTTATCCCATTTTTAACCGAATTGATTCCAGTTTACCCTGTTTGGAGATTTTGCAATTTCTTCTTGATTCTAATTAAACCTGAACGAATAAGATGTAAGAAGCTTGATTTGGACTCATAAATAAGTTTATAAACACCCTGAAATTGAATCAATATCATAGGAGGTATGACGAAGAAGTTATCCCACTTTTAACCGAGGTGATTCTATTTTACTTTGTTTTGAGATTTGGCAATTTCTTCTTGATTCTAATCAAGCCAGAATGAATCAAGATGTAAGAAACTTGATTTGGACTCATAAATGAGTGGATAATCACCCTGAAGTTGAATCAATATCATAGGAGTTATGATGAAGAAGTTATCCCACTTTTAACCAAAGTGATTCGAATTTATCATGTTTGGAGATTTTGTCATTTCTTCTTAATTCTAATCAAACAAAAATGAATCAGGATGTAAGAAGCTTTATTTGGACTCATAAATCAGTGGATAATCACCCTGAAGTTTAATCAATATCATAGAAGTTATGATGAAGAAGTTATCCCACTTTGAACCGAAGTGATTCCAATTTACCATGTTTGGAGATTTTGCAATTTCTTCTTGATTCTAATCAAACCAGAATGAATCACGATTTATGAAGTTTGATTTGGACTAATAAATCAGTGGATAATCACCCTGAATTTGAATCAATATCATAGGAGTTATGATGAAGAAGTTATCCCACTTTTAACTGAAGTGATTCCAATTTATCCTGTTTGGAGATTTTGCAATTTCTTCTTGATTCTAATCAAACCAGAATGAATCACGATGTAAGATGCTTTATTTGGACTCATAAATCAGTGGATAATCACCCTGAAGATGAATCAATATCATAGGAGTTATGATGAAGAAGTTATCCCACTTTTAACCGAAGTGATTCCAGTTTACCCTGTTTGGAGATTTTGCAATTTCTTCTTGATTCTAATTAAACCTGAATGAATAACGATGTAAGAAGCTTGATTTGGAATTATAAATCAGTTTATAATCTCCCTGAAATTGAATCAATATCATAGGAGTTATGACGAAGAAGTTATCCCACTTTTAACCGAGGTGATTCTAGTTTACCGTGTTTTGAGATTTGACAATTTCTTCTTGTTTCTAAACAAGCCAGGATGAATCACGATGTAAGTAGATTGATTTGGACTCATAAATGAGTGGAAAATCACCTTGAAGTTGAATCAATATCATAGGAGTTATGATGTTGAAGTTATCCCACTTTTAACCAAAGTGATTCCAATTTATCCTGTTTGGAGATTTTGTAATTTCTTCTTGATTCTAATCAAACCAAAAAGAATCACGATGTAAGAAGCTTGATTTGGACTCATAAATCAGTGGATAATTACCCTGAAGATGAATCAATATCATAGGAGTTATGATGAAGAAGTTATCCCACTTTTAACCGAAGTGATTTCAGTTTACCCTTTTTGGAGATTTAGCAATTTCTTTTTGATTCTAATCAAACCAGAATGAATCACGATGTAAAAATCTTGATTTGGACTCATAAATCAGTGAATAATAACCCTGAAGTTGAATCAATATCATAGGAGTTGTGATGAAGAAGTTATCTCAATTTTAACCGAAGTGATTCCAATTTATCCTGTTTCAAGATTTTGCAATTTCTTCTTGATTCTAATCTAACCAGAATGAATCACGATTTAAGAAGCTTGATTTGGACTCATAAATCAGTGGATAATCACCATGAAGTTGAATCAATATCATAGGAGTTAGGATGAAGAAGTTATCCCACTTTTAATAGAAGTGATTCTAATTTATCCTGTTTGGAGATTTTGCAATTTCTTCTTGATTCTAATCAAACCAGAATGAATCAAGATGTAAGAAGCTATATTTGGATTCATAAATCAGTGGATAATCACCCTGAAGTTGAATCAATATCATAGGAGTTATGATGAAGAAGTTATCCAACTTTTAACCGAAGTGATTCAAGTTTACCCTGTTTGGAGATTTGCAATTTCTTCTTGATTCTAATCAAGCCAGGATGAATCACGATGTAAGAAGGTTGATTTGGACTCATAAATCAGTTTATAATCACCCTGAAATTGAATCAATATCATAGGAGTTATGAGGAAGAATTTATCCACTTTTAACCGAGGTGATTCTAGTTTACCCTGTTTTGAGATTTGGCAATTTCTTCTTGATTCTACACAAGCCAGGATGAATCACGATGTAAGAAGCTTGATTTGGACTCATAAATCAATGGATAATTACCCTGAAGATGAATCAATATCATAGGAGTTATGATGAAGAAGTTATCCCACTTTTAACCGAAGTGATTCCAGTTTACCCTATTTGGAGATTTTGCAATTTCTTCTTGATTCTAATAAAACCTGAACGAATAAAGATGTAAGAAGCTTGATTTGGACTCATAAATCAGTTTATAATCACCCTGAAATTGAATCAATATCATAGGAGTTAGGAAGACGAAGTTATCCCACTTTTAACCGAGGTGATTCTAGTTTACCTTTTTTTTGAGATTTGGCAATTTCTTCTTGATTCTAAACAAGCCAGGACGAATCACGATGTAAGAAGCTTGATTTGGACTCATAAATCAGTATATAATCACCCTTAAATTTAATCAATATCATAGGAGTTATGATGAAGATGTTATCCCACTTTTAACCGAAGTGATTCCAGTTTACCCTGTTTGGAGATTTTGCAATTTCTTCTTGATTCTAATCAAATCAGAATGAATCACGATGTAAGAATCTTAATTTGGACTCATAAATCAGTGTATAATCACCCGGAAATTTAATCAATATCATAGGAGTTGTGATGAAGAAGTTATCTCACCTTTAACGATGTAAGAAGCTTGATTTGGACTCATAAATCAATGGATAATCACCCTGAAGTTGAATAAATATCATAGGAGTTATGATGAAGAAGTTATTCCACTTTTAACCGAAGTAATTCTAGTTTACCCTGTTTAGAGATTTTCCAATTTCTTCTTGATTCAAATCAAACCGAATGAATCACAATGAAGAAGCTTGATTTGGACTCATAAATCAGTGGATAATTACCCTGATGATGAATCAATATCATAGGAGTTATGATGAAGAAGTTATCCCACTTTTAACCGAAGTGATTTCAGTTTACCCTTTTTTGGAGATTTTGCAATTTCTTCTTGATTCTAATCAAACCAGAATGAATCATGATGTAAAAATCTTGATTTGGACTCATAAATCAGTGTATAATCACCCTGAAGTTGAATCAATATCATAGGAGTTGTGATGAAGAAGTTATCTCACTTTTAACCGAAGTGATTCCAATTTATCATGTTTTGAGATTTTGCAATTTCTTCTTGATTCTAATACAACCAGAATGAATCACGATGTAAGAAGCTTGATTTGGACTCATAAATCAGTGGATAATTACCCTGAAGATGAATCAATATCATAGGAGTTATGATGAAGAAGTTATCCCACTTTTAACCAAAGTGATTCCAATTTCTCTTGTTTGGAGATTTTGTAATTTCTTCTTGATTCTAATCAAACAAAAATGAATCAAGATGTAAGAAGCTTGATTTGGACTCATAAATCAGTGGATAATCACCCTGAAGTTGAATCAATATCATAGGAGTTATGATGAAGAAGTTATCCCACTTTTAACTGAAATGATTCCAATTTACTCTGTTTGGAGATTTTGCAATTTCTTCTTGATTCTAATCAAACCAGAATGAATCATGATGTAAGAAGGTTGATTTGGACTCATAAATCAGTTTATAATCACCCTGAAATTGAATCAATATCATAGGATTTATGAGGAAGAAGTTATCCAACTTTTAGTCGAGGTGATTCTAGTTTACCCTGTTTTCATATTTGGCAATTTTTTCTTGATTCTAGACAAGCCAGGATGAATCATGATGTAATAAGCTTGATTTGGACTCATAAATCAGTGGATAATTACCCTGAAGATGAATCAATATCATAGGAGTTATGATGAAGAAGTTATCTCACTTTTAACCGAAGTGATTACAATTTACCCTATTTGGAGATTTTGCAATTTCTTCTTGATTCTAAATAAACCTGAACGAATAAAGATGTAAGAAGCTTAATTTAGACTCATAAATCAGTTTATAATCACCCTGAAATTGAATTAATATCATAGGAGTTAGGACGACGAAGTTATCCCACTTTTAACCGAGGTGATTCTAGTTTACCCTTTTTTGAGATTTGGCAATTTCTTCTTGATTCTAATCAAGCCAGGACGAAACACGATGTAAGAAGCTTGATTTGGACTCATAAATCAGTGGATAATCACCCTGAAATTTAATCAATATCATAGGAGTTATGATGGAGAAGTTATCCCACTTTTAACTGAAGTAATTCTAGTTTACCATGTTTGGAGATTTTGCTATTTCTTCTTGATTCTAATCAAATCAGAATGAATCACGATGTAAGAATCTTAATTTGGACTCATAAATCAGTGTATAATCACCCGAAAGTTTAATCAATATCATAGGAGTTGTGATGAAGAAGTTATCTCACTTTTAACGATGTAAGAAGCTTGATTTGGACTCATAAATCAGTGGATAATCACCCTGAAGTTGAATAAATATCATAGGAGTTATGATGAAGAAGTTATCCCACTTTTAACCGAAGTAATTCTAGTTTAACATGTTTGGAGATTTTCCAATTCTTCTTGATTCAAATCAAACCGAATGAATCACAATGAAGAAGCTTGATTTGGACTCATAAATCTTTGGATAATTACCCTGAAGATGAATCAATATCATAGGACTAATGATGATGAAGTTATCCCACTTTTAACCGAAGTGATTTCAGTTTATCCTTTTTGGAGATTTTGCAATTTCTTCTTGATTCTAATCAAACCAGAATGAATTACGATGTGAAAATCTTGATTTGGACTCATAAATCAGTGTATAATCACCCTGAAGTTGAATCAATATCATAGGAGTTATGATGAAGAAGTTATCCCACTTTTAACCGAAGTGATTCCAATTTACCATGTTTGGAGATTTTGTAATTTCTTCTTGATTCTAATCAAACCAAAATGAATCACGATGTAAGAAGATTGATTTGGACTCATAAATCAGTGGATAATCACCCTGAAGTTGGATCAATATCATAGGAGTTAGGATGAAGAAGTTATCCCACTTTTAACAGAAGTGATTCCAATTTATCCTGTTTGGAGATTTTGCAATTTCTTCTTGATTCTAATCAAACCAGAATGAATCACGAAGTAAGAAGCTTTATTTGGACTCATAAATCAGTGGATAATCACCCTGAAGTTGAATCAATATCATAGGAGTTATGATGAAGAAGTTATCCCACTTTTAACCGAAGTGATTCCAGTTTACCATGTTTGGAGATTTGCAATTTCTTCTTGATTCTAATCAAGCCAGGATGAATCACGAGGTAAGAAGGTTG
This sequence comes from Moricandia moricandioides, assembly GCA_905132885.1. Classification (NCBI taxonomy): domain Eukaryota; kingdom Viridiplantae; phylum Streptophyta; class Magnoliopsida; order Brassicales; family Brassicaceae; genus Moricandia; species Moricandia moricandioides. The sequence continues at coordinate 80,945 of CAJHQQ010000553.1, forward strand.
ATTTTGACTCATAAATCAGTTTATAATCACCCTGAAATTGAATCAATATCATAGGAGTTATGAGGAAGAAGTTATCCCACTTTTAACCGAGGTGATTCTAGTTTACCTTGTTTTGAGATTTGGCAATATCTTCTTGATTCTAATCAAGCCAGAATGAATCACGATGTAAGAAGCTTGATTTGGACTCATAAATCAGTGGATAATCACCCTGAAGTTGAATCAATATCATAGGAATAATGATGAAGAAGTTATCCCACTTTTAACCGAAGTGATTCAATTTGACCCTATTTGGAGATTTTGCAATTTTTTCTTTATTCTAATCAAACCAGAATGAATCACGATGTAAGAAACTTTATTTAGACTCGTAAATCAGTGGTTAATCACCCTGAAGTTGAATCAATATCATAGGAGTTGTGATGAAAAAGTTATCTCACTTTTAACCGAAGTGATTCCAATTTACCGTATTTGGAGATTTTGCAATTTCTTCTTGATTCTAATCAAACCAAAATGAATCACTATGTAAGAAGCTCTATTTGGACTCATAAATCAATGTATAATCACGCTGAAGTTGAATCAATATCATAGGAGTTGTGATGAAGAAGTTATCTCAACTTTAACCGAAGTGATTTCAGTTTACCCTTTTTGGAGATTTTGCAATTTCTTCTTGATTCTAATTAAACCTGAACGAATAAAGATGTAAAAAGGTAGATTTGGACTCATAAATCAGTTTATAATCACCCTGAAATTGAATCAATATCATAGGAGTTATGATGAAGAAGTTATCCCACTTTTAACCGAAGTGATTCCAGTTTACCCTGTTTGGAGATTTGCAATTTCTTCTTGATTCTAATCAAGCCAGGATGAATCACGAGGTAAGAAGGTTGATTTGGACTCATAAATCAGTTTATAATCACCCTGAAATTGAATCAATATCATAGGAGTTATGAGGAAAAAGTTATCCCACTTTTAACCGAGGTGATTCTAGTTTACCCTGTTTTGAGATTTGGCAATATCTTCTTGATTCTAATCAAGCCAGAATGAATCACGATGTAAGAAGCTTGATTTGGACTCATAAATCAGTGGATAATCACCCTGAAGTTGAATCAATATCATAGGAATAATGATGAAGAAGTTATCCCACTTTTAACCGAAGTGATTCCAATTGACCCTGTTTGGAGATTTTCCAATTTTTTCTTTATTCTAATAAAACCAGAATGAATCACGATTTAAGAAACTTTATTTGGACTCGTAAATCAGTGGATAATCACCCTGAAGTTGAATCAATATCATAGGAGTTGTGATGAAAAAGTTATCTCACTTTTAACCGAAGTGATTCCAATTTACCCTGTTTGGAGATTTTGCAATTTCTTCTTGATTCTAATCAAACCAAAATGAATCACTATGTAAGAATCTTGATTTGGACTCATAAATCAATGTATAATCACGCTGAAGTTGAATCAATATCATAGGAGTTGTGATGAAGAAGTTAACTCAACTTTAACCGAAGTGATTTCAGTTTACCCTGTTTGGAGATTTTGCAATTTTTCTTGATTCTAATTAAACCTGAACGAATAAAGATGTAAGAAGGCTGATTTGGACTCATAAATCAGTTTATAATCACCCTGAAATTGAATCAATATCATAGTAGTTATGAGGAAGAAGTTATCCCACTTTTAACCGAGGTGATTCTAGTTTACCCTGTTTTGAGATTTGGCAATTTCTTCTTGATTCTAATCAAGCCAGAATGAATCACAATGTAAGAAACTTGATTTGGACTCATAAATCAGTGGATAATCACCATGAAGTTGAATCAATATCATAGGAGTTATGATGAAGAAGTTATCCCACTTTTAACCGAAGTGATTCCAATTTATCATGTTTGGAGATTTTGTAATTTCTTCTTGATTCTAATCAAACCAAAATGAATCACGATGTAAGAAGCTTGATTTGGAACCTGAAGTTGAATCAATATCATAGGAGTTATGATGAAGAAGTTATCCCACTTTTAACCGAAGTGATTCCAGTTTACCCTGTTTAGAGATTTTCCAATTTTTCTTGATTCTAATCAAACCAGAATGAATCACGATGTAAGAATATTGATTTGGACTCATAAAGCATTGGATAATCACCCTGAAGATGAATCAATATCATAGGAGTTATGATGAAAAAGTTATCCCACTTTTTGTTAGAAAATGAAGAACTGAGTGAAGAACCAGAGAGAAAGAGAGTAAACACGAGAGAGAGAGAGAGGTATACTCAAAACTAAGAGAGAGAGAGTGAAGAAGGACTTGTTTCCTTAGGTTAAAGTGTGAACCGGTTACAAGCATAAATAGGCAAGTTGCCTATACCGAAAATGAATAAACTATGCTTGCCTAAGTACATAAAAGAATAAACTAAAGGACTCTGCTCGAGGGAGGTGGTCTGATCAAGGTGAGAAAGTGACATGTCCTCAACGGTTCAACCTTTAAAAGGAACATGTGATCTTTCTAATTTGAATCATCCTTTCTTGCCTCTAAATATCTCCAACGGTCTCTTCTTTCTTCTGGCATGAACCGAGGGCGAGTTTGAACTTGCCTTGCCTCCTAAGGCAAGTTCGGTTGAGCTGAGGTGCCTTATGAGTCAAGTATGGTACGGACATACTTGCAACTCAAGTAAGTTCAACTCTGCTTCTCCTTCACTTGTTTCCGGATCCTTTCTTCTTCTTATTTGATTATTTACTTTGTCAATACTCCCCCTCAAGCTTGGCCATACTGCATGGTTAAGCTTGGAGACCATGAACACATCCCTCATTAAAACCTTTGTGTGTAAAACCCACTGGGATAAAACCACACAAGGAAAAAGAGTAGATGTTTCATGGCTGAGGGGATCATGATCTGGATAAGTCTATGAGTCCCAACCTTGGATGTATGAAGTCACAGACTTTAGTGCTTGCCCCCTTGGTAAAGATATCTGCTAGTTGATCTTCACTTCTGGTATAGCAAGGTAGAATGATCTTCTGTTCCACAGCTTGCCTTACTTTATGACAATCCACTTCAATATGCTTTGTTCTTTCATGGAACACCGAGTTTGATGCTATTTGTATGGCAGCCTTATTATCATAATGCATAGTGATAGGAGTAGTGGTTTCAATGCCCAAGTCTAGGAGTAGATTCCTGATCCAAATGAGCTCACTTGTCAGCTTCCTCATTGCCTATATTCTGCCTCAGCACTTGAACATGACACCACCTTTTGCTTCTTGCTCTTCCAAGTTAGTAAGTTGCCTCTAATGAATGTGCAATAGCCTGATGTTGACCTCCTGTTTATTCTATCACCAGCCCAATCAGCATCACAGTAGCCTACAATCTCTGTGCTCTTGTTGCATCCCATCCAGACTCCTTGACCCGGAGCTTCTCTCAAGTACCTTAAGACCCTATCTACCATGTTCCAATGATGAATCTTAGGAGCTTGCATATGTTGACTGATCTGGTTAACCGCAAAGCAAATATCTGGCCGTGTGATGGTAAGATAGATCAGCTTCCCAACCATTCTCCTATATAGCTTGGCATCCTCAAATGGCTCATCCTCAAACTCCCCCTCACGCAAGACTTTGTATCCATCTTCCAGTGGAGTTTTGGCTTTTCTTCCTCCAAGAGTGCCTGCCTCATTCAACAGATCAAGTGTGTACTTCCTTTGGGATAAATGGAGCCCCTCTTTAGAGCGGCATATCTCAATCCCTAGGAAGTACTTTAACTCTCCCAAATCTTTGATATCAAATGTAGATTTAAGGAAAAACTCCATTTTGTTGTGTTGTATATGGGCAGCTTGTTTGGTGTATAATGCCATGCTTAGCTAAGTGATGTTTAAAGGCTTGACTTGTGTATTCTCCACCATTATCAGACCTAAAAAATTTGATCTTAGAATTGAAATGGTTAGATACATAGTTTTGAAAGTTGATGAATGCTTCTAAAACTCTATCTTTAGTTGGTATCAAGGTAAGCCATGTGTATTTCGATTTTTCATCTATGAATGTAACAAAGTACTTCTGATTTTCTCTAGACACACATGGTGCAGTCCACACATCAGAATGCACTAAATCAAAACACTTCTCATAGATAGTCATAGATTGAGGAAAAACCGACTTGCAATGTTTACCAAGAATACAAGCCTCACAACTTTCATTTTTAAGAGAGAGATTAGGTAACATCAATCCTAAGGCACGAGGGTGAGGGTGACCTAATCTAGCATACCATAAAACATCACTAGCTAAAGTAGAAGTAGTATTAAACGCAGAAGCAGAATTCAAAGCAGTAGTTAAATTTGATCTAAGCTTGGTGTCTTCAAGTAAATAGCGCTCTGCTTTGCTTACACCTTTGCCCAGCATCTTGCTAGTTTTAATATCCTGAAAGCAAACCTCATTAGGACTGAAAATAACATTGCAATTGAGGTCATTAGTGGCTCTCTTGACAGATAATAAGTTAGATGTAAACTTAGGCATGTAAAAAGCTTGAGACTCCTTATCAAACAGTTTCAGATTTCCTATGCCCTCAATGGGAATCTTATCCCCATTTGCAATGACAACACTACCTAAGGCCGGTTTGACATCATTAATTAACTTAGCATCCCTAATCATGTGATGAGAGGCTCCTGAATCAATGATCAAAGGTCTAGTAGTGCTTAAAGTATTTTGGACAGAATTTAAAGCATTACTATTTATGTTACCAGAGTTTGCATTGAGAGCCTTTATGAGGGCTTCAATGTCTGACTTGGTGATAAGAGTGTCACCAGAAGGTGGCTGAGACGTTGCCTGAGAGGTTGAACCCATGACATGAGTGGTAGAGACCATGGCACGTCCATCCTCTCCAATGCGTGCAGCTCCATGGTTTTGGTGTGCCTCCTGACCTCTTGCTTCATGGGCTCTAGCTGCTGAGGTGTGTTTGGGTGGTCTAAGATGAGGGTGAAGTAGCCAGCAATTGGTTTTAGAGCGTCCTTGCCTTTTTCAATGCTCACAAGTCACTCGTTTCTCATTTGGTTTGTAGTATGCCTTGTGAGCTGAGCCGGTTTCTGCCTTCTCTACCTTGTTGGCCATGGATAGTTCTCCTTTACCCCCAAATAAACCTTCTGACCCTAGATCCTTGTGGAGCTGAGCACACACATCATCCATACTTGGTAGTTCCTTAGTGATGTGATCATGGACCGGATCACTAAGGAGAACAAGGAGAGTCTAGATGAGCCACATGAAGCCACATTGCACCAGCAACCTGGTGATGATGCTCTAGCCATTCCTGAAGGTCCCATGACTCGTTCCAGAGTCAAGAAGCTTAAAGAGAATGTTGTTGGATTACTCACTTCACATCCACAACAAGAAAGTCTTGGACAAGGTCTGATCCGAGATGTCTTGATCACCATTCAAGCCATCTCTACATCAAGCTGAGTTAGTGTCTAGGCAAGACATGGGGTGCGTGCTCTTTTCCTTGCTTTTGGTTTTGTCCCACGAGGTTTTCCGGAGGAAGGTTTTTAACGAGGCCACAACTTGTCTTCACATCACCTAAGTACTATCTCGGTCCAAGACTATAGAAGTTTACATTTTCATTTCATTTCATTTTAAAAACTTATGTTAAACTATAGTTTCCTTTTTTGGTTATGTCCGAAACCCTAGAGAGCATGTTCTCTGGTTTCTTATTTAAATGGGTCTCTAAACCCTATTGTAATCATCCAGCTTTTTAATAAACAAGTATCTTTTCTCCTTGACGGCTCTCTCTCTAGAAAGTGTGTCGAGTCTGGTGTGTAGTATCCAGAGACTAAGGGTGTCTAATTTGGTGTGTCATATCCGAGTTATTCATCTAGGAGTATCAAGAGATCATCCATCCCTCTTGTGTCACCATTCAATCCACAAACTTTGAAAGACTTGAGTCTCTGATTCGTTCTTGCAAGGATCTATCCATTCCCATCAACCAAAGGGCATCCTAGGGACGCATCAAGTGGTATCAGAGCAACTTTGGTTGGGAAGTACTTGTTATCCTCTCTTGTTTCTTTTGTTGTTTCATCCGTGTCTCATCTATATCATCTTGAATAAGCAGTAGAACTCATCTAACTAAGGCTGCTCGAGTTTCATAATAGATTAGACAAGAAATTTTAGACTTTCCTTTTTTGGTTGTTTGCGAAAGCCCTAGAGAGAGAAGAACCCTAGCCGCATGTCCTTGTTTTGTCGATCACTTTGTTCATTTGTCTAACTTGTTTATCACCTTGAACACGAGTAGAATAAGGTTGTTAGGGTGTTAGAAAACCGTAGAAGAGATTAGGAAAAAGTTTAGAGGTTTTACCTTTTTGCTAGAACCCTTTTCCTTTTTACCTAGCCGATTGTCCTTTTTGCTTTTGTCTTGCAAAACAAGCTTGCTTTCTTTTCCTTTTTGCTTGTTTTCTTTTTTCCTTTTTGCTTGTCTTGTTTCCTATAAATCCTTTACTGGTTGTTTTGTTTTCCTTTGTGCAGGAACCATGGGCTCCGAGTCTGAAGAAGAAGCTGCACTCGTCAGGAAGAACAAACTCCTCATGGAAGCTATGACAAATCAACTCAACCAGAGTATGGTGGCAACCATGACCGAGATGATGAGGACCAACCTCAATGACATCAGGAGAGAGCTCAGAGAAGACATTAGGAGAGCTACTAGTCACTTGCCAAACCGAGAGACTAGGAGAGAGGGGAGACCTCAAGCAACTCGCCAAGAGCATGATGGTTATGAGGAGACTGATGAAGAGTATGAACACCTCAGCTCATCCTCAAGAAGACCTAGGCGTGTCCAAGAGAGAAGGATGAACCAGGGAGATGAGCATGCTGGTTTGAAAATCAAGATACCCCATTCCATGGCAAAGCTGATCCGGATGCCTACCTTGAGTGGGAGAAGAAGATTGAGTTAGTCTTTCTGTGTAAGCAATACACAAACCACAAGAAGGTTCAGATTGCTGCCACTGAATTCTATGACTATGCTCTAAGCTGGTGGGATCAGTACATCACAACTCATAGGAGGAATGGAGAGGAACCAGTTGAGACTTGGACAGAGATGAAGTCTATCATGCGCAAGAGGTTTGTTCCAAGCCATTACCACAGGGACTTGCACCACCGGCTGAGGAAACTTACCCAAGGAACAAGATCATTGGAGGAGTATTACCAGGAGATGGAGCTACTCATGCTGAGGGCTAGCATATCAGAAGATAGAGAAGCAACCATGTCAAGGTTCCTTTGTGGTTTAAACCGAGAGATACAAGACAATGTTGAGATGCAACATTATGTGGAGCTTGAAGAGATGCTACACAAGGCCATACTTGTTGAGCAACAGCTCAAGAGGAGGGGACATTCACGCAACCAATATGGCTCTAACCGGTTACACAACACCAAGGAAGAGAAGTCACCTTATCCTAAGGAGTCTAAACCATTCCAGAAGGATAACAAGTCCTATCAAAGAGAAGAGACCAAACCAAGCAGTGCTCTAGACAAGGGCAAAGGCAAAGTTGAAGCTTCTAGTTCCAGAGCTCGTGATGTCAAGTGTTTCAAGTGCCAAGGAAGAGGACATTATGCCAATGAATGTACCAACAAGAGTCATGATCTTGCTGGAAGATGGAGAGTATGCCTCAGCAGATGACAACACCGAGTCTGACCAAGAAGACACTGAAGAAAAACATGAAGAGGGGCCAGTCCAGGGGAAGCTTTTAGTAGCAAGAAGGCTTCTAAGCTTGCAAAACAAGGCTGAGGAGCTAGAGCAACGTGAGAACCTCTTCTACACCCGGTGCTTAGTCCAAGGAAAAGTGTGCAGCCTCATTGTTGATGGGGGAAGTTGTGTGAATGCTGCGAGTGAAACAATGGTCAAGAAGTTGGGATTGAAGGTTCAGAAACATCCCAAGCCCTACCGGTTACAATGGCTAAATGAAGAAGGCACCATGAAGGTTTCAAGTCAAGTTCTTATTCCCTTAGCCATTGGGAGATATGAAGATGAAGTCTTGTGTGATGTGTTGCCTATGGAAGCTGGTCACATACTTCTTGGAAGACCTTGGCAATCTGATCGCCGAGTTATCCATGATGGCTACACCAACAAGCACTCCTTTGAGTACAAGGGACGCAAGACCACCCTGGTTCCCTTGACACCCAAGGAAGTACAACAAGATCAGATTCAACTCCAAAAGAAGAAGGAGATTGATCTAAAACCGTCTGGAACTAAGCAGCCAAACTTCTATGCCAAGATGGGTGATATCAAAAGAACTCTCCACTCTAAACAATCTGCTATCTTACTTGTGTTTAAGGAAGCTCTTTTGAACTTAACAGATTCTACACCGGTGTATCCGAGTGAAATGGTTTCTCTTTTGCAGGAGTTTCAAGATGTATTTCCAGAAGACAATCCCATTGGTTTGCCACCTTTGAGAGGGATTGAGCATCAGATAGACTTTGTACCAGGATCTACACTTCCAAACCGTCCAGCATACAGAACCAATCCGGTTGAGACCAAGGAGTTGCAAAGACAAGTGGAAGAACTCATGGAGAAGGGCTATATCCGAGAGAGTTTGAGCCCATGTGCTGTACCAGTGCTCCTAGTGCCTAAGAAGGATGGTACATGGCGTATGTGTGTTAATTGTAGATCAATCAACAACATCACAGTGAAGTATCGCCACCCTATCCTTAGACTTGATGATATGCTTGATGAATTACATGGTTCTTGCATCTTTTCTAAGATAGATTTAAAAAGTGGTTATCATCAGATTAGGATGAAAGAAGGAGATGAATGGAAGACTGCATTTAAAACTAAACATGGATTATATGAGTGGTTAGTTATGCCATTTGGATTAACCAATGCACCTAGTACATTCATGAGGTTAATGAATCATGTTCTTAGATCATTCATAGGTATTTCTGTTGTAGTATACTTTGATGACATCTTAGTATATAGCAAGAACTTAGAAGAACATCTAGATCATCTTAGGGCTGTCTTGAATGTTTTAAGGAGTGAAAAGCTTTATGCCAACTTGAAGAAGTGCACCTTTTGCACAGATAACTTGGTTTTCCTAGGCTTTGTTGTGAGTGCAGATGGAGTTAAGGTTGATGAGGAGAAGATCAAAGCCATCAAGGACTGGCCGAGTCCAACCACAGTAGGAGAACTGAGGAGTTTCCATGGACTTGCTGGGTTCTATAGGCGATTTGTGAGAGACTTTAGCACCATTGCAGCTCCCTTGACTGAAGTGATAAAGAAGGATGTTGGATTCAAGTGGGGAGAAGCACAAGAGAAGGCTTTCCAGAGCCTAAAAGAGAAGCTTACTCAATCACCTCTTCTTATGCTTCCTGACTTTACTAAAACCTTTGAAATAGAATGTGATGCCTCAGGAATTGGAATTGGTGATGTGTTGATGCAGGATAGGAAACCTATTGCCTACTTCAGTGAGAAGCTTGGAGGAGCCACTCTCAACTATGCAACCTATGACAAGGAATTATATGCCTTGGTGAGGGCATTACAAACGTGGCAACACTACTTGTGGCCCAAGGAGTTTGTCATACACACTGATCATGAGTCCCTAAAGTATCTAAAAGGGCAGAGTAAGCTTAGCAAGCGACACGCAAGGTGGGTTGAATTCATTGAGACCTTCCCATACGTGATCAAGTATAAACAAGGTAAGGAGAATGTAGTTGCTGATGCACTATCTCGGAGGTATGTTCTCTTGACCACCCTAGATGCTAAGTTGCTTGGGTTTGAGCAGATAAAGGATATGTATGATACTGACCATGATTTCAAGGAAGCCTATGCTTTTGTGCTAAGTTTGCTGCAGGGCATTACTTTAGAAAGGAAGGCTACTTGTTTTATGACAATAGATTGTGTGTGCCTAATTGCTCTTTGAGAGATCTTTTTGTCAGGGAATCCCATGGGGGCAGTCTAATGGGACACTTTGGGATTGCCAAGACCTTAAAAGTTTTGCAGGATCACTTCTATTGGCCGCACATGAAGAGAGATGTGAAAAGAATCTGTGGGAGGTGTGCTACTTGCAAGCATGCCAAGTCCCAAGTCCAATCCCAGGGTTTGTATACTCCTTTACCCATTCCACACCATCCCTGGAATGACATCTCTATGGACTTTATTGTTGGTTTGCCTAGAACTAGAACTGGAAAGGATTCTATCTTTGTTGTGGTAGATAGATTTTCTAAGATGGCACACTTCATAGCTTGTCACAAGACTGATAATGCATTACATGTAGCTAATTTGTTCTTTAAATAGGTTGTACGTTTGCATGGCATGCCTAGAACTATAGTTTCTGATAGGGACACTAAGTTTCTTAGTTACTTCTGGAAGACACTTTGGTCTAAGCTAGGCACTAGATTGTTGTTTTCTACTACATGTCATCCACAAACTGATGGACAAACTGAAGTAGTTAATAGAACCTTAGGAACACTCCTGCGTGCATTCATTAAGAAGAACTTAAGAACATGGGAAGAATACTTGCCACACTGTGAATTTGCATACAATCATGCTATGCATTCTGCTTCTAAGTATTCACCTTTTGAGATTGTTTATGGGTTCAATCCCACCTCTCCTTTGGATCTAATGCCTTTACCTGAGTGTGAAAGGATAAGTCTAGATGGCAAGAAGAAAGCAGAGATGGTCCAACAGATCCATGAAAAGGCTAGACAGAACATTGAGCATAAGACCAAGCTTTATGAGAAGCAAGCTAACAAGGGGAGACGTGTGAGAACCTTTGAAGTTGGTGACCAAGTTTGGTTGCACCTGAGGAAGGATAGGTTCCCCAATGAGAGGAAGTCCAAGCTGATTCCAAGGGTTGATGGACCCTTCGAGATCACCCAAAAGATCAATGACAATGCCTTCAAACTTGATCTCCAAGGTAAGTATGATGTATCAAATAGCTTCAATGTCACTGACTTGGCTCCTTTTGCTGTAGATGAACCTGATTTGAGGACAAATCCTTTTCAAGAGGGAGGGGATGATGTGATCATGGACCGGATCACTAAGGAGAACAAGGAGAGTCTAGATGAGCCACATGAAGCCACATTGCACCAGCAACCTGGTGATGATGCTCTAGCCATTCCTGAAGGTCCCATGACTCGTTCCAGAGTCAAGAAGCTTAAAGAGAATGTTGTTGGATTACTCACTTCACATCCACAACAAGAAAGTCTTGGACAAGGTCTGATCCGAGATGTCTTGATCACCATTCAAGCCATCTCTACATCAAGCTGAGTTAGTGTCTAGGCAAGACATGGGGTGCGTGCTCTTTTCCTTGCTTTTGGTTTTGTCCCACGAGGTTTTCCGGAGGAAGGTTTTTAACGAGGCCACAACTTGTCTTCACATCACCTAAGTACTATCTCGGTCCAAGACTATAGAAGTTTACATTTTCTTTTCATTTCATTTTAAAAACTTATGTTAAACTATAGTTTCATTTTTTGGTTATGTCCGAAACCCTAGAGAGCATGTTCTCTGGTTTCTTATTTAAATGGGTCTCTAAACCCTATTGTAATCATCCAGCTTTTTAATAAACAAGTATCTTTTCTCCTTGACGGCTCTCTCTCTAGAAAGTGTGTCGAGTCTGGTGTGTAGTATCCAGAGACTAAGGGTGTCTAATTTGGTGTGTCATATCCGAGTTATTCATCTAGGAGTATCAAGAGATCATCCATCCCTCTTGTGTCACCATTCAATCCACAAACCTTGAAGGACTTGAGTCTCTGATTCGTTCTTGCAAGGATCTATCCATTCCCATCAACCAAAGAGCATCCTAGGGACGCATCACTTAGCCCTCAAGATGTGTTTGATCACATCATTAAAGTTCTGATTAAGGGTAAGAAGCAACCCAAAGATCTTGTCTTGCTCACGCCTTTCTTCAATGACATTGAGGTCAGTTGTGCTAGGTCTCAACACTTCTAGCTCTGCCCATAGCTGACTGTACTTCCCAAGGTGTTTGGTGAAGTCCATTTCTTCTTGTTGCAAGTTGTTATGGCTCGCTTCACTTCAAAGATTCTGGTTAGGTTTGAAGTGTTGCCATAAACCTTGAGTAGAGTGTCCCACAGTTCATTTGCGGTTTCACAATGTGAGTATGCCTCCATGATAGGTGTGTCAAGTGAGTTTTGCAAGATAGACAGCACCATAAGGTCCTCCTGACCCCATTTGCTTTCATCTACCACTACAACCTCCTTGCCATCTTCCCTTTGAGTAATCTGTCTTGGGGCTTCTCCTGAGGTGATATGTTCCCATAGACCCCTTCCCCCAAGGGCTGTCTTGGCCAATCTAGACCAGATGAGGTAGTTTGCACCTTTTAAAGTGACCGGAATCATCACTGGCTTGTGTTGCTCCATCTTCTCTTTGCTTTTGTCCCGCGGGTAAAAGGATGTACCCAAAAGAAATTGAAGCTCCGGATGTTAGGTTTAGAAATAACAATATGGTGAACAGGTTTCTGCCTTAGAAAGAGATAAGTTGGACAGAAGAGAGTGAGAACAACCAAGAACCAGAGAAAGAACTCAGTAAGAGCAATACTATTATCCGGTGGACAATAGGATTTGTGAGAGATTTTTGAAAAAGTAAACCGATTAAGTGAAAGAGAAGGAGAAGTAATGAAGATTTGCGGAAGAGATTACGTGCTCAAGAGCGTTTAAGCTCTGATACCATGTTAGAAAATGAAGAACTGAGTGAAGAACCAGAGAGAAAGAGAGTAAACACGAGAGAGAGAGAGAGAGAGGTATACTCGAAACTAAGAGAGAGAGTGAAGAAGGACTTGTTTCCTTAGGTTAAAGTGTGAACCGGTTACAAGCATAAATAGGCAAGTTGCCTATACAGAAAATGAATAAACTATGCTTGCCTAAGTACATAAAAGAATAAACTAAAGGACTCTGCTCGAGGGAGGTGGTATGATCAAGGTGAGAAAGTGACATGTCCTCAACGGTTCAACCCTTAAAAGGAACATGTGATCTTTCTAATTTGAATCATCCTTTCTTGCCTCTAAATATCTCCAACGGTCTCTTCTTTCTTCTGGCATGAACCGAGGGCGAGTTTGAACTTGCCTTGCCTCCTAAGGCACATTAGGTTGAGCTGAGGTGCCTTATGAGTCAAGTATTGTAGGGACATACTTGCAACTCAAGTAAGTTCAACTCTGCTTCTCCTTCACTTGTTTCCGGATCCTTTCTTCTTCTTATTTGATTATTTACTTTGTCAATACTTTTAACCGAAGTGATTCAAGTTTACCCTGTTTGGAGATTTTGCAATTTCTTCTTGATTCTAATTAAATATGAAAGAATAACGATGCAAGAATCTTGATTTGGACTCATAAATCAGTTTATAATCACACTGAAATTGAATCAATATCATAGGAGTTATGACGAAGAAGTTATCCCACTTTTAACCGAGGTGATTCTAGTTTATCATGTTTTGAGATTTGGCAATTTCTTCTTGATTCTAATCAAGCCAGGATGAATCACGATGTAAGAAGCTTGATTTGGACTCATAAATCAGTGGATAATTACCCTGAAGTCGAATCAATATCATAGGAGTTATGATGAAGAAGTTATCCCACTTTTAACCGAAGTGATTCCAATTGACCCTGTTTGGAGATTTTGCAATTTTTTCTTGGTTCTAATCAAACCAGAATGAATCACGATGTAAGAAACTTGATTTGGACTCATAAATCAGTAGATAATCACCCTGAAGTTGAATCAATATCATAGGAGTTATGATGAAGAAGTTATCCCACTTTTAACCGACGTGATTCCAATTTATCATGTTTGGAGATTTTGCAATTTCTTCTTGATTCTAATCAAACCAAAATGAATCACGATGTAAGAAGCTTGATTTAGAACCTGAAGTTGAATCAATATCATAGAAGTTATCCCACTTTAACCGAAGTGATTCCAATTTACCCTGTTTGGAGATTTTGCAATTTTTTCTTGATTCTAATCAAACCAGAATGAATCACGATTGAAGTAGCTTGATTTGGACTCATAAAAAAGTGGATAATCACCCTGAAGTTGAATCAATATTATAGGATTTATGATGAAGAAGTTATCCCACTTTTAACGGAAGTGATTCCAATTTACCCTGTTTGGAGATTTTGCAATTTCTTCTTGATTCTAATCAAACCAGAAAGAATCACGAAGTAAGAAGCTTTATTTGGACTCATAAATCAGTGGATAATCACCCTGAAGATGAATCAATAATATAGGAGTTATGATGAAGAAGTTATCCCACTTTTAACCGAAGTGATTCCAGTTTACCCTGTTTGGAGATTTTGTAATTTCTTCTTGATTCTAATTAAACCTGAACGAATAACGATGTAAGAAGCTTGATTTGGACTCATAAATCAGTTTATAATCACCCTGAAATTGAATCAATATCATAGGAGTTATGACGAAGAAGTTATCCCACTTTTAGCCGAGGTGATTCTAGTTTACCCTGTTTTGACATTTGGCAATTTTTTCTTGATTCTAATCAAGCCAGAATGAATCACGATGTAAGAAGCTTGATTTGGACTCTTAAATCAGTGGATAATCACCCTGAAGTTGAATCAATATCATAGAAGTTATGATGAAGAAGTTATCCCACTTTTAACCGAAGTGATTCCAATTTACCCTGTTTGGAGATTTTGCAATTTCTTCTTGATTCTAATCAAACCAGAATGAATCACGATGTAAGAAGCTTGATTTGGACTCATAAATCAGTGTATAATCACCCTGAAATTGAATCAATATCTTAGGAGTTGTGATGAAGAAGTTATCTCACTTTTAACCGAAGTGATTCCAATTTATCCTGTTTGGATATTTTGCAATTTCTTCTTGATTCTAATCAAACCACAATGAATCACGATGTAAGAAGCTTGATTTGGACTCACAAATCAGTGGATAATCACCCTGAAGTTTAGTCAATATCATAAGAGGTATGATGAAGAAGTTATTCCAGTTTTAACCGAAGTTATTCCAATTTACCCTGTTTGGATATTTTGCAATTTCTTCTTGATTCTAATCAAACCAGAATGAATCACGATGTAAGAATCTTTATTTGGACTCATAAATCAGTGGATAATCACCCTGAATTTGAATCAATATCATAGGAGTTATGATGAAGAAGTTATCCCACTTTTAACCGAAGTGATTCCAATTTATCCTGTTTAGAGAATTTGCAATTTCTTTTTGATTCTAATCAAACCAGAATGAATCACGATTTAAGAAGCTTGATTTGGACTCATAAATCAGTTGATAATCACCCTGAAGTTGAATCAATATCATAGGAGTTATGATGAAGAAGTTATCCCACTTTTAACCGACGTGATTCCAGTTTACCCTGTTTAGAGATTTTGCAATTTTTCTTGATTCTTATCAAACCAGAATGAATCACGACGTAAGAAGCTTGATTTGGACTCAAAAATCAGTGGATAATCACCCTGAAGATTAATCAATATCATAGGAGTTACGATGAAAAAGTTATCCCACTTTTAACCGAAGTGATTCAAGTTTACCCTGTTTGGAGATTTTGCAATTTCTTCTTGATTCTAATTAAACATGAAAGAATAACGATGTAAGAAGCTTGATTTGGACTCATAAATCAATTTATAATTACCCTGAAATTGAGTCAATATCATAGGAGTTATGACGAAGAAGTTATCCCACTTTTAACCGAGGTGATTCTAGTTTATCCTGTTTTGAGATTTGGTAATTTCTTCTTGATTCTAATCAATACAGGATGAATCACGATGTAAAAATTTTGATTTGGACTCATAAATCAGTGGATAATCACCCAGAAGTTGAATCAATATCATAGGAGTTATGATGAAGAAGTTATCCCACTTTTAACCGAAGTGATTCCAATTGACCCTGTTTGGAGACTTTGCAATTTCTTCTTGATTCTAATCAAACCAGAATGAATCACGATGTAAGAAACTTGATTTGGACTCTTAAATCAGTGGATAATCACCCTGAAGTTGAATCAATATCATAGGAGTTATGATGAAGAAGTTATCCCACTTTTAACCGAAGTGATTCCAATTTATCATGTTTGGAGATTTTGCAATTTCTTCTTGTTCTAATCAAACAAGAATGAATCACGATGTAAGAAGCTTGATTTGGACTCATAAATCAGTGGATAATCACCCTGAAGTTTAATCAATATCATAGGAGTTATTAGTGACCTTAGGAAATAAACAAGACAAAGAGATGAAGAAGATGAGCTTACTTGGGAGAGAGGTCAGTCCGTACACATGTACGGAATGACTTGATACACAAGTCATTCACCAGTGACCAAGAAGAGACTTGAGAGGCAAGGAACAATAAGGGAACTCGCCAAGTTTGAATATTCAAATAGGAGAGAACCGGGAGGAAGCAAGAAGACAAGGGTGAGTTGTTTATAGTAAAAGTCACATGTGCAGCTGCATCCACTTGCAACCAGACCGTTCAACACCTGTCCCTTTCTCTCTTCAGAGCCTCGACCAGAGCCACATTATTATATTCATTCCCTTTGTTTATTCAGTTTAGTACTGAAGGAAAATTGCCTATATAACTCGTGTATTCAGTTTATTCAGAAGTATGGAATAAGAACTCCTTCCTATTCTCTTGTCTACAAACATCACTCTCTCCTCTCTCCACTATTCTCACGATTCAAACTCTCTCTCTCACCTATGTTCTTCAGTGTTCTTCATTTCATTTCTCACTAAACTTAAATGGTATCAGAGCTTTAAGCTCCTAACCACATTAATCTCTTCCGCAAAGTTGCTCTACTCATCTCACTCTTCCTTTTCAACCGATCAGTTCTTGGTTATCTTGAAGAACACCCTTTTATCCAGTGGATATTAGCTCTGTTCTTGCGAGTTTATCAACTGATCTTCACCCCTTTTTCATCTCCTTTTCTTGAGACAAACGAGTTAAACTTACTCCTACCCGGTTCCCTACTACTTAAGTAATCAGAAACCAAATCCTTTCTCTCAAGAACACCCTTTTACCCGCTGGATAATAGCATTCAGAAATGGAACAAAGCAAGGCAGTGGTGATTCCAGTTACTCTAAAGGGAGTAAACTACCTTCTCTGGTCAAGATAGATCAAGAATGCCCTTGGTGGAAGAGGTCTATGGTCCCATATTACTTCAGATGAGGCGCCAAGATAAACCACCCAAGGAGAAGAATGCAAGGAGATTGTGGTGGTAGATGAAGGCAAATGGAGTCAAGAGGACCTCATGGTGCTGTCTATCATCCAGAGCTCACTTGATGGTCCCATAATGGAGGCATACTCCTATTGTGAAACCGCAAAGGAGCTGTGGGACACCCTACAAAAGGTTTATGGAAAAATATCAAATCTTAGTAGGGTCTATGAAGTGTAGAAGGCTATCAACTGTCTGAACCAGGAAGACATGGACTTTAACCAACACTTTGGTAAGTTCAGGGCTCTCTGGGCAGAGCTGGAAATGCTGAGGCCAAGTACTACTGATCCCACCATTTTGAATGAGAGGCGTGAGCAAGACAAAGTATTTGGACTGCTCCTCACTCTCAACCCAGGCTATAATGATCTCATCTAACATATGCTAAGGGCAGAAAAGTTACCTACCCTTAAAGAGGTGTGTGCTCAAATCCAAAATGAGCAAGGCTCAGTGGGACTCTTTGGTGGAAAAGGTGACTTAAACATGGCTCACAAGGCTGAAGCCTCAGCTAATAAGGCCTTCTTCAAGTCAGACAACCGGCGAGTTACCTGTGAACATTGCAAGAAGGTTGGGCACATGAAGAACCATTGCTGGATCCTTCATCCTCATCTTAGACCACCTTCAAAGTTTAACCAACACAGAGCTCATGAAGCTGTCCAACAGACTGTCCAGCAAAATGGTCAGCCTAACCATTCCAAGGGAGAAGGAAGAGCCATGATCTCAACTACCTATGCAGTAGGGGATTCCTCTCAACCAACTCAGGATGATGCCTTCATACGCAAGTCTGACATTGAGGCACTCATCAAGGCTCTCAATGCCAACTCTGGTAACATCAGTAGTGAAGTTTTAAATAAATCATTGACTGCTAATGCTACTGCTAGACCTTTGATTATTGATTTAGGGGCTTCCCATCATATGATTAGGGATTATAGTTTGATTAGCAATATAGAACCTGCTATAGGTAGTGTTGTTATTGCAAATGGAGATAGAATACCCATTGAAGGCATAGGAAATCTAAAACTACTTGATAAGGAGTCTAAAGCTTTCTATATGCCTACCTTTACATCTAACTTGTTATCATTTAAAAAGGCCACTAATGACCTTAATTGCAAAGTTATTTTCAGTCCTAATGATGTTCAATTTCAGGATATTGAGACTAGTAAGATGCTTGGTCAAGGTGTGAGCAAGGAAGGCTTGTATTTGCTTGAAGACACCAAACTAAGCTCTGATTTATCTTGTGCTTTTAGTTCTGTTCCTGTTTTAGCTTCTGATGTATTGTGGCATGCTAGATTAGGCCACCCTCACTCTCGTGCCTTAGGATTGAGGTTGCCTAATGTTTCCTTTAAAAATGATAGTTGTGAGGCGTGTATCCTTGGTAAACATTGCAAGTCTGTTTTTCCAAAATCTACAACTATCTATGAGCATTGCTTTGATTTAGTTCATTCTGATGTGTGGACTGCCTCATGTGTATCTAGAGATAACCACAAATACTTTGTCACCT
Source organism: Moricandia moricandioides (assembly GCA_905132885.1). Classification (NCBI taxonomy): domain Eukaryota; kingdom Viridiplantae; phylum Streptophyta; class Magnoliopsida; order Brassicales; family Brassicaceae; genus Moricandia; species Moricandia moricandioides. The sequence continues at coordinate 99,566 of CAJHQQ010000553.1, forward strand.
TCATAGATGAAAAATCAAAATACACATGGCTAACCTTAATTCAATCTAAGGATAGAGTCTTAGAAGCTTTTATAAACTTTCAAAGCTACATTACTAACCATTACAATTACAAGATTAAATTCTTCAGGTCAGATAATGGTGGAGAGTATACCAGCCACGCATTCAAGAATCATCTAGCTAAGCATGGGATCATACACCAAACCAGTTGCCCATACACACCACAACAAAATGGTGTGGCTGAGAGAAAGAACAGACATCTAATGGAGGTTGCAAGGAGCATGATGTTCCACACCAATGTCCCAAAGAGGTTTTGGAGTGATGTTGTGGTCTCAGCATGCTATCTCATCAACATAATACCAACAAGGATTCTCCATGATCTTTCCCCATTTAAGGTACTAAACAAAACTCAACCATCCATTGATCACTTGCGTGTGTTTGGGTGTGTGTGCTTTGTCTTAGTTCCAGGTGAACAAAGAAACAAGCTAGAACCGAAGAGTGTCAAGGAAATATTCATAGGATACTCGGGTCATCAGAAAGGCTACAAGTGCTATGTTCCATAATCCAAAAGAGTCATGGTGTCCAGAGATGTGAAATTTGTGGAATCTAAAGGGTACTATGAGGAGAAGAGTTGGGAGAACCTGAGAGACCTCCCCAACACACCCTCAGATAGAGCAAAAATCTGAGGATAATCCTGGAAAACCTTGGCATTGGACAGCCTGAGGGCAGAAAGGAGGCAAGTGAAGCGCCTAATTCAAGAACTATACCAGCTGAAACTGAAACCCATCTTGATCATGAGGGGGGAAACCAACCAGAACCAGAAGATGCAATGCATCATGAGGGTTCTGAGAGTCATGATCAACATGGAGCAGAGGAGAACCAGGAGGACCAACCTCATGAAGAAGAAGCTCAAACCGAAGAAACTGAAAGAGGTCGGGTGCAACCATTGAGAAGAAGCACTAGGATCAAACATGGACCAGAACATTGGAAAAACACCAGAGTATATTTCAATGCCAATGCAGTTGCACACCCAGCTCAAGCAATGTGCTTAGTGGCTCAGTATCCAGAAGAGCATCAAACCTTTATGAGTAACTTAGATCAAGAATAAATTCCCAAAACCTATGAAGAGGCAATGGAAATAGATGGGTGGAGAGAATCAGTGGGAGAAGAGATCAATGCTATGATCAAGAATGATACATGGTTTGAAACTGAACTTCCAAAAGGCAAGAAGGCTGTGACAAGCAGGCTGCTCTTCACCATCAAGTACCTAGCCAATGGAAAAGAAGACAAGAATGGTTGCAAGGGGATTCACTCAAACATATGGAGAAGATTATCTTGATACCTTTGCACCAATGGCAAAACTACACACCATCAGAATCATCCTCTCACTTGCAACCAATTTGGAGTGGGACTTGTGACAAATGGATGTGAAGAATGCCTTCCTTCAAGGAGAACTAGAAGATGAAGTATACATGCGACCTCCTCCTGGTCTAGAAAGCATGGTTAAACCAGGAAATGTGTGGAGACTCAGGAAAGCTATCTATGGGCTGAAACAATCACCAAGAGCCTGGTACCACAAGCTCAGCACCACCCTAAATGGTAAAGGGTTTAGTCGATCTGAGGCAGACCATACTCTATTCACTCTTACCAGCCAACAAGGTATAGTTGTCATCCTTGTGTATGTTGATGATATCATCATCATAGGGAGTGACAAAGAAGGTATTCAATCTACCAAAATGTACTTAAAATCTGTGTTTGACATTAAGGACTTGGGTGAACTAAAGTATTTTCTTGGAATTGAAGTTTGCCGATCTAAAGGAGGGCTCTTCTTACCTCAAAGAAAATACACACTTGATCTCTTGAATGGAGCAGGTATACTTGGAGAAAAACCAGCCAAGACTCCATTGGAAGATGCCTATAAGATCTTGCGTGAGGGGGAGTATGAAGACACACCGTTTGATGATCCAAAGCAGTACAGAAGACTAGTGGGTAAGCTGATCTATCTAACCATAACTAGACCTGATATTTGCTTTGCTGTGAATCAGGTGAGCCAGCATATGCAAGTGCCAAAGGTTCATCACTGGAAGATGGTGGAAAGAATACTTAGGTACCTCAGTGGAGCCCCTGGACAAGGTGTTTGGATGGGATGTAATGGCAACACAAAAGTGGTTGGATATTGTGATGCTGATTGGGCAGGAGACAGAAATGATAGGAAATCAACTACTGGCTATTGCACCTTCATTGGAGGCAACCTTGTCACATGGAAAAGCAAGAAGCAAAAGGTGGTCTCATGTTCAAGTGCTGGAGCTGAATATAGAGCTATGAGGAAACTTACAAACGAGCTGGTTTGGATCAAAGGTCTACTCAACGATTTAGGAATTGAGATCACTTCTCCAATCACAATGCATTGTGATAACCAGGCAGCCATACACATAGCCTCAAACTCAGTGTTTCATGAGAGGACAAAGCACATTGAGGTGGATTGCCACAAGGTGAGCCAGATGGTGATCCAAGAAGTCATCCTACCATGCTACACAAGGAGTGAAGATCAGTTGGCTGACATCTTCACTAAGCTGCAAGCACCAAGGTGTGTGAGTCCATCTATCCCAAACTTGGACTCATTGACATCACCAAGGCTTGATCCTCTTAAACATGGGGATTCTACTCTTTTTCCTTAGTATGTTTTTGTCCCAAACAGGGTTTTGCATACTAAGGTTTTAATGAGGGAGTCTTCATGGTTTCCAAGCTTGATCATTGCATTGGATCAAGCTTGAGGGGGAGTATTGACCTTAGGAAATAAACAAGACAAAGAGATGAAGAAGATGAGCTTACTTGGGAGAGAGGTCAGTCCGTACACATGTACGGAATGACTTGATACACAAGTCATTCACCAGTGACCAAGAAGAGACTTGAGAGGCAAGGAACAATAAGGGAACTCGCCAAGTTTGAATATTCAAATAGGAGAGAACCGGGAGGAAGCAAGAAGACAAGGGTGAGTTGTTTATAGTAAAAGTCACATGTGCAGCTGCATCCACTTGCAACCAGACCGTGCAGCACCTGTCCCTTTCTCTCTTCAGAGCCTCGACCAGAGCCACATTATTATATTCATTCCCTTTGTTTATTCAGTTTAGTACAGAAGGCAAATTGCCTATATAACTCGTGTATTCAGTTTATTCAGAAGTAAGGAATAAGAACTCCTTCCTATTCTCTTGTCTACAAACATCACTCTCTCCTCTCTCCACTATTCTCACGATTCAAACTCTCTATCTCACCTATGTTATTCAGTGTTCTTCATTTCATTTCTCACAAAACTTACAGTTATGATGAAGAAGTTATCCCACTTTTAACCGAAGTGATTCCAATTTACCCTGTTTGGAGATTTTGCAATTTCTTCTTGATTCTAATCAAACCAGAATGAATCACAATGTAAGAATCTTTATTTGGACTCGTAAATCAGTGGATAATCACCCTGAAGTTGAATCAATATCATAGGAGTTGTGATGAAGAAGTTATCTCACTTTTAACCGAAGTGATTCCAATTTACCCTGTTTGGAGATTTTGCAATTTCTTCTTGATTCTAATCAAAACAAAATGAATCACTACGTAAGAAGCTTGATTGGGACTCATAAATCAATGTATAATCACGCTGAAGTTGAATCAATATCATAGGAGTTGTGATGAAGAAGTTATCCCACTTTTAACCGAAGTGATTCCAATTTACCCTGTTTGGAGATTTTGCAATTTCTTCTTGATTCTAATCAAACCAGAATGAATCACGATTTAATAAGCTTGATTTGGACTCATAAATCAGTGGATAATCACCCTGAAGTTTAATCAATATCATAGGAGTTATGATGAAGAAGTTATCCCACTTTTAACCGAAGTGATTCCAATTTACCCTGTTTGGAGATTTTGCAATTTCTTCTTGATTCTAATCAAACCAGAATGAATCACGATTTAATAAGCTTGATTTGGACTCATAAATCAGTGGATAATCACCCTGAAGTTGAATCAATATCATAGGAGTTATGATGAAGAAGTTATCCCACTTTTAACCGAAGTGATTCCAGTTTACCCTGTTTGGAGAATTTGCAATTTTTCTTGATTCTAATCAAACCAGATTGAATCACAATGTAAGAAGCTTGATTTGGACTCAAAAATCAGTGGATAATCACCCTGAAGATGAATCAATATCATAGGAGTTATGATGAAAAAGTTATCCCACTTTTAACCGAAGTGATTCAAGTTTACCCTGTTTGGAGATTTTGCAATTTCTTCTTGGTTCTAATTAAACATGAAAGAATAACGATGTAAGAAGCTTGATTTGGACTCATAAATCAGTTTATAATGACCCTGAAGTTGAATCAATATCTTAGGAGTTGTGATGAAGAAGTTATCTCACTTTTAACCGAAGTGATTCCAATTTATCCTGTTTGGAGATTTTGCAATTTCTTCTTGATTCTAATCAAACCAGAATGAATCACGATGTAAGAAGCTTGATTTGGACTCATAAATCATTGGATAATCACCCTGAAGTTGAATCAATATCATAGGTGTTATGATGAAGAAGTTATCCCACTTTTAACTGAAGTGATTCCAATTGACCATGTTTGGAGATTTTGCAATTTCTTCTTGATTCTAATCAAACCAGAATGAATCACGATGTAAGAAACTTGATTTGGACTCCCAAATAAGTGGATAATCACCCTGAAGTTGAATCGATATCATAGGAGTTATGATGAAGAAGTTATTCTACTTTTAACCGAAGTGATTCCAATATATCCTGTTTGGAGATTTTGCAATTTCTTCTTGATTCTAATCAAAACAAAATGAATCACGATGTAAACACCTTGATTTAGATACTGAAATTGAATCAATATCATAGAAGTTATTATGAAGAAGTTATCCCACTTTTAACCGAAGTGATTCCAATTTATCCTGTTTGGAGATTTTGCAATTTCTTCTTAATTCTAATCAAACCAGAATGAATCACGATTTAAGAAGCTTGATTTGGACTCATAAATCAGTGGATAATCACCCTGAAGTTGAATCAATATCATAGGAGTTATGATGAAGAAGTTATCCCACTTTTAACCGAAGTGATTCCAATTTACCCTTTTTGAAGATTTTGCAATTTCTTCTTGATTCTAATCAAACCAGAATGAATCACGATGTAAGAAGCTTGATTTGGACTCATAAATCAGTGGATAATCGCCCTGAAGATGAATCAATATCATAGGAGTTATGATGAAGAAGTTATCCTACTTTTAACCGAAGTGATTCCAGTTTACCTTGTTTGGAGATTTTGTAATTTCTTCTTGATTCTAATTAAACCTGAACGAATAACGATGTAAGATGCTTAATTTGGACTCATAAATCAGTTTATAATCACCCTGAAATTGAATCAATATCATACGAGTTATGACGAAGAAGTTATCCCACTTTTAACCGAGGTGATTCTAGTTTACCCTGTTTTGAGATTTGGCAATTTTTTCTTGATTCTAATCAATCCAGAATGAATCACGATGTAAGAAGCTTGATTTGGACTCATAAATCAGTGGATAATCACCCTGAAGTTGAATCAATATCATAGGTGATGAGGACATCAAATCAGTATCAACCCTGGAGGCAGAAATCAAGAGAAAGTCAGTAGAGAACATGAAGGTGAAGCAAGCTAAAGAAGCCAACCATGACATAGGTTCACTCAAAACGCTATATCTTGCAATCCAGGAGGAATTTATCCATGAAATCGGTTTTCATAGATTCTATACTCAACAAGAGCATGCGGCGAATTGGTTTCATATCAAAAGGATTAATGGTTTAGAAGATATGCCATTTTCAAGACAAAGGTGGCCCGACTTACCTTATTTGGAAGATCAGAAGCATATAGTATGTCAAACTTATTATTGGCGTCCAGGAGAGGTTTCTATGGATCTAGTGAGCATATCCCATGATCCAGGAGGAGTAAAAGAGTTCTTACCATGCACCAAAGCCCACATGATCAGGAGAATCTCATTGTTTGGGAACTTTCCAAAAATGGATGCATTCCCACCTTGGAGAATAAGTAACCAACGACCATTCCATCAAAGCTGCAGCGTTTTGGAGTCATTCCTTGCTTTTCTAAGAGTCCTAAGATGCACCAGCACTCACCAGAACACACGGATTCAACCAAGACTAGACTTGCCATCTTTGGAGCTATTTTTGGAATCATTTGCCATCAATACCCAACAGCTCATTTCAAGCCAAGACTACATAGATTTTGACCAAGTATTCAACATTAAAGATGTTCCCAAGAAGCTTACCTACACCCTCAAACCGTCCAGATACAAAATAAGAATCAAATCCCTTGAAGAAAGACATTGGATCCAAGATATTCTCTAACAGCTAGTTTTATCGGTTTTCCTTATTTGTTTGCTTATTTCTTGCTCTTACTTTCTTAGAAACGTGTACTGAGCATTATATAAGCTCTTTCAAGACATACATTGTATATACCCATGAATTAATAAGAAAAGTATTTGTTTTCTTTTGCCTTTGCAAAGAAACCCTTATCAAGTCTTGATTGTGTGTGAGAAGAAGCAGCCAAGCAACCGACTTATCAACCTTCAGTCCATTGAAGCTTGTGGCGTCATTCACTCCATCATCATCCATATCCATCCACTGTTCTCTTGAGTTGGTTACACGACCAAGCAAGGTGAATCCATCCTCCACTTCTTTCCATAGTCCATCCATCAAGATCGGTAAGTTGGTTATACGACCATTTGCTTGTCTTCCATCAACCATCCCACCAAGGCTCATCCTGTGCCTACATCATCTGAATGCAAACAACTATACTAAGATTTCAAATGAATTTCGTGGATCAAACAACTCAAGATGAGCCTTGGTGGGATGGTTGATGGAAGACAAGCAAATGGTCGTATAACCAACTTACCGATCTTGATGGATGGACTATTGAAGGAAGTGGAGGATGGATTCACCTTGCTTGGTCGTGTAACCAACTCAAGAGAACAGTGGATGCAGATGGATGATGATGGAGTGAATGACGCCACAAGCTTCAATGGACTGAAGGTTGATAAGTCGGTTGCTTGGCTGCTGCTTCTCACACACAATCAAGACTTGATAAGGGTTTCTTTGCAAAGGCAAAAGAAAACAAATACTTTTCTTATTAATTCGTGGGTATCTACAATGTATGTTTAGAAAGATCTTATATAATGCTCAGTACACGTTTCTAAGAAAGTAAGAGCAAGAAATAAGCAAACAAATAAGGAAAACCAATAAAACTAGCTGTTAGAGAATATCTTGGATCCAATGGCTTTCTTCAAGGGATTTGATTCTGATTTTGTATCTGGACGGTTTGAGGGTGTAGGTAAGCTTCTTGGGAACATCTTTAATGTTGAATACTTGGTCAAAATCTCTGTAGTCGTGGATAATCACCCTGAAGTTGAATCAATATCATAGGAGTTATGATGAAGAAGTTATTCCACTTTTACCGAAGTGATTACAGTTTTACCCTATTTGGAGATTTTGCAATTTCTTCTTGATTCTAATCAAAACAGAATGAATAAAGATTTAAAAAGCTTGATTTGGACTCATAAATCAGTGGATAATCACCCTGAAGTTGAATCAATATCATAGGAGTTATGATGAAGAAGTTATCCCACTTTTAACCGAAGTGATTCCAATTTATCTTGTTTGGAGATTTTTCAATTTCTTCTTGATTCTAATCAAACCAAAATGAATCACGATGTCAGAAGCTTGATTTGGACTCATAAATCAGTTTATAATCACCCTGAAATTGAATCAATATCATAGGAGTTATGACGAAGAAGTTATCCCACTTTTAACCGAGGTGATTCTAGTTTATCCTGTTTTGAGATTTGGCAATTTCTTCTTGATTCTAATCAAGCCAGGATGAATCACGATGTAAGAAGCTTGATTTGGACTCATAAATCAGTGGATAATCACCCTGAAGTTGAATCAATATCATAGGAGTTATGATGAAGAAGTTATCCAACTTTTAACCGAAGTGATTTCAGTTTACCCTGTTTACAGATTTTTTCATTTTTTCTTGATTCTAATCAAACCAGAATGAATCACGATGTAAGAAGATTGATTTGAACTCATAAATCAGTGGATAATCACCCAGAAGATGAATCAATATCATAGGAGTTATGATGAAAAAGTTATCCCACTTTTAACCGAAGTGATTCAAGTTTACCCTGTTTGGAGATTTTGCAATTTCTTCTTGATTCTAATTAAACATGAAAGAATAACGATGCAAGAAGCTTGATTTGGACTCATAAATCAGTTTATAATCACCCTGAAATTGAATCAATATCATAGGAGTTATGACGAAGAAGTTATCCAACTTTTAACCGAGGTGATTCTAGTTTATCCTGTTTTGACATTTGGCAATTTCTTCTTGATTCTAATCAAGACAGGATGAATCACGATGTAAGAAGCTTGATTTGGACTCATAAATCAGTGGATAATCACCCTGAAGTTGAATCAATATCATAGGAGTTATTATGAAGAAGTTATACCACTTTTAACCGAAGTGATTCCAATTTATCCTGTTTGGAGATTTTGCAATTTCTTCTTGATTCTAATCAAACCAAAATGAATCACGATGTAAGAAGCTTGATATGGACTCATAAATCAGTGGATAATCACCCTGAAGTTGAATCAATATCATATAAGTTATGATGAAGAAGTTATCTCACTTTTAACCGAAGTGATTCCAATTTACCCTGTTTGGAGATTTTGCAATTTCTTCTTGATTCTAATCAAAACAAAATGAATTACGATGTAAGAAGCTTGATTTGGACTCATAAATCAATGTATAATCACCCTGAAGTTAAATCAATATCTTAGGAGTTGTGATGAAGAAGTTATCTCACTTTTAACCGCAGTGATTCCAATTTATCCAGTTTGGAGATTTTGCAATTTCTTCTTGATTCTAATCAAAAAAGAATGAATAACGATTTAAGAAGCTTGATTTGGACTCATAAATCAGTGGATAATCACCATGAAGTTTACTCAATATCATAGGAGTTATGATGAAGAAGTTATCCCACTTTTAACCGAAGTGATTCCAATTTATCCTGCTTGGAGATTTTGCAATTTCTTCTTGATTCTAATAAAACCAGAATGAATCACGATGTAATAATCTTATTTGGACTCATAAATCAGTGGATAATCACCCTGAAGTTGAATCAATATCATAGGAGTTATGATGAAGAAGTTATTCCACTTTTAGCTGAAGTGATTCCAATTTACCCTGTTTGGAGAATTTGCAATTTCTTCTTGATTCTAATCAAACCAGAATGAATTACGATGTAAGAAGCTTGATTTGGACTCATAAATCAGTTTATAATCACCCTGAAATTGAATCAATATCATAGGAGTTATGACGAAGAAGTTATCCCACTTTTAACCGAGGTGATTCTAGTTTATCATGTTTTGAGATTTGGCAATTTCTTCTTGATTCTAATCAAGCCAGGATGAATCACGATGTAAGAAGCTTGATTTGGACTCATAAATCAGTGGATAATCACCCTGAAGTTGAATCAATATCATAGGAGTTATGATGAAGAAGTTATCCCACTTTTAACAGAAGTGATTCCAATTGACCATGTTTGGAGATTTTGTAATTTCTTCTTGATTCTAATCAAACCAGAATGAATCACGATGTAAGAAACTTAATTTGAACTCATAAATCTGTGGATAATCACCCTGAAGTTGAATTAATATCATAGGAGTTATGATGAAGAAGTTATCCCACTTTTAACCGAAGTGATTCCAATTTATCTTGTTTGGAGATTTTTCAATTTCTTCTTGATTCTAATCAAACCAAAATGAATCACGATGTCAGAAGCTTGATTTGGACTCATAAATCAGTTTATAATCACCCTGAAATTGAATCAATATCATAGGAGTTATGACGAAGAAGTTATCCCACTTTTAACCGAGGTGATTCTAGTTTATCCTGTTTTGAGATTTGGCAATTTCTTCTTGATTCTAATCAAGCCAGGATGAATCACGATGTAAGAAGCTTGATTTGGACTCATAAATCAGTGGATAATCACCCTGAAGTTGAATCAATATCATAGGAGTTATGATGAAGAAGTTATCCAACTTTTAACCGAAGTGATTCCAGTTTACCCTGTTTACAGATTTTTTCATTTTTTCTTGATTCTAATCAAACCAGAATGAATCACGATGTAAGAAGATTGATTTGAACTCATAAATCAGTGGATAATCTCCCAGAAGATGAATCAATATCATAGGAGTTATGATGAAAAAGTTATCCCACTTTTAACCGAAGTGATTCAAGTTTACCCTGTTTGGAGATTTTGTAATTTCTTCTTGATTCTAATTAAACATGAAAGAATAACGATGCAAGAAGCTTGATTTGGACTCATAAACCAGTTTATAATCACCCAGAAATTGAATCAATATCATAGGAGTTATGACGAAGATGTTATCCCACTTTTAACCGAGGTGATTCTAGTTTATCCTGTTTTGAGATTTGGCAATTTCTTCTTGATTCTAATCAAGCCAGGATGAATCACGATGTAAGAAGCTTGATTTGGACTCATAAATCAGTGGATAATCACCCTGAAGTTGAATCAATATCATAGGAGTTATGATGAAGAAGTTATACCACTTTTAACCGAAGTGATTCCAATTTATCTTGTTTGGAGATTTTGCAATTTCTTCTTGATTCTAATAAAAAAAAAAATGAATCACGATGTAAGAAGCTTGATTTGTACTCATAAATCAGTGGATAATCACCCTGAAGTTGAATCAATATCATATAAGTTATGATGAAGAAGTTATCTCACTTTTAACCGAAGTGATTCCAATTTACCATGTTTGGAGATTTTGCAATTTCTTCTTGATTCTAATCAAAAAATAATGAATTACGATGTAAGAAGCTTGATTTGGACTCATAAATCAGTGTATAATCACCCTGAAGTTAAATCAATATCTTAGGAGTTGTGATGAAGAAGTTATCGCACTTTTAACCGCAGTGATTCCAATTTATCCTGTTTGGAGATTTTGCAATTTCTTCTTGATTCTAATCAAAACAGAATGAATAACGATTTAGGAAGCTTGATTTGGACTCATAAATCAGTGGATAATCACCATGAAGTTTACTCAATATCATAGGAGTTATGATGAAGAAGTTATCCCACTTTTAACCGAAGTGATTCCAATTTATCCTGCTTGGAGATTTTGCAATTTCTTCTTGATTCTAATAAAACCAGAATGAATCACGATGTAATAATCTTATTTGGACTCATAAATCCGTGGATAATCACCCTGAAGTTGAATCAATATCATAGGAGTTATGATGAAGAAGTTATTCCACTTTTAGCTGAAGTGATTCCAATTTACCCTGTTTGGAGAATTTGCAATTTCTTCTTGATTCTAATCAAACCAGAATGAATAACGATTTAAGAAGCTTGATTTGGACTCATAAATCAGCGGATAATCACCCTGAAGTTGAATCAATATCATAGGAGTTATGATGAAGAACTTATCCAACTTTTAACCGAAGTGATTCCAGTTTACCCTGTTTACAGATTTTTTCAAGTTTTCTTCATTCTAATGAAACCAGAATGAATCACTATGTAAGAAGATTGATTTGAACTCATAAATCAGTGGATAATCACCCAGAAGATGAATCAATATCATAGGAGTTATGATGAAAAAGTTATCCCACTTTTAACCGAAGTGATTCAAGTTTACCCTGTTTACAGATTTTTTTCATTTTTTCTTGATTCTAATTAAACTGAATGAATAACGATGTAAGAAGCTTGATTTGGACTCATAAATCAGTATATAATCACCCTGAAATTGAATCAATATCATAGGAGTTATGACGAAGAAGTTATCCCACTTTTAACCGAGGTGATTCTAGTTTACCCTGTTTTGAGATTTGGCAATTTCTTCTTGATTCTAATCAAGCCAGAATGACTCACGATGTAAGAAGCTTGATTTGGACTCATAAATCAGTGGATAATCACTCTGAAGTTGAATCAATATCATAGGAGTTATGATGAAGAAGTTATCCCACTTTTAACCGAAGTGATTCCAATTTATCCTGTTTGGAGATTTTGCAATTTCTTCTTGATTCTAATCAAACCAGAATGAATCACGATGTAATAATCTTATTTGGACTCATAAATCTGTGGATAATCACCCTGAAGTTGAATCAATATCATAGGAGTTATGATGAAGAAGTTATTCCACTTTTAACTGAAGTGATTCCAATTTACCTTGTTTGGAGATTTTGCAATTTCTTCTTGATTCTAATAAAACCTGAATGAATAACGATTTAAGTAGCTTGATTTTGACTCATAAATCAGTGGATAATAACCATGAAGTTTACTCAATATCATAGGAGTTATGATGAAGAAGTTATCACACTTTTAACCGAAGTGATTCCAATTTATCCTGCTTGGAGATTTTGCAATTTCTTCTTGATTCTAATAAAACCAGAATGAATCACGATGTAATAATCTTATTTGGACTCATAAATCAGTGGATAATCACCCTGAAGTTGAATCAATATCATAGGAGTTATGATGAAGAAGTTATTCCACTTTTAGCTGAAGTGATTCCAATTTACCATGTTTGGAGAATTTGCAATTTCTTCTTGATTCTAATCAAGCCAGGATGAATCACGATGTAAGAAGCTTGATTTGGACTCATAAATCAGTGGATAATCACCCTGAAGTTGAATCAATATCATAAGAGTTATGATGAAGAAGTTATACCACTTTTAACCGAAGTGATTCCAATTTATCCTGTTTGGAGATTTTGCAATTTCTTCTTGATTCTAATCAAACCAAAATGAATCACGATGTAAGAAGCTTGATTTGGACTCATAAATCAGTGGATAATCACCCTGAAGTTGAATCAATATCATGTAAGTTATGATGAAGAAGTTATCTCACTTTTAACAGAAGTGATTCCAATTTACTCTGTTTGGAGATTTTGCAATTTCTTCTTGATTCTAATCAAAACCGAATGAATTACGATGTAAGAAGATTGATTTGGAATCATAAATCAGTGTATAATCACCCAGAAGTTAAATCAATATCTTAGGGGTTGTGATGAAGAAGTTATCTCACTTTTAACCGCAGTGATTCCAATTTATCCTGTTTGGAGATTTTGCAATTTCTTCTTGATTCTAATCAAAACAGAATGAATAACGATTTAAGAAGTTTGATTTGGACTCATAAATCAGTGGATAATCACCATGAAGTTTACTCAATATCATAGGAGTTATGATGAAGAAGTTATCCTATTTTAACCGAAGTGATTCCAATTTATCCTGCTTGGAGATTTTGCAATTTCTTCTTGATTCTAATAAAACCAGAATGAATCACGATGTAATAATCTTATTTGGACTCATAAATCAGTGGATAATCACCCTGAAGTTGAATCAATATCATAGGAGTTATGATGAAGAAGTTATCACACTCTTAACCGAAGTGATTCCAATTTATCCTGCTTGGAGATTTTGCAATTTCTTCTTGATTCTAATAAAACCAGAATGAATCACGATGTAAGAAGCTTGATTTGGACTCATAAATCAGTGGATAATCACCCTGAAGTTGAATCAATATCATAGGAGTTATGATGAAGAACTTATCCAACTTTTAACCGAAGTGATTCCAGTTTACCCTGTTTACAGATTTTTTCAATTTTTCTTGATTCTAATCAAACCAGAATGAATCACGATGTAAGAAGATTGATTTGAACTCATAAATCAGTGGATAATCACCCAGAAGATGAATCAATATCATAGGAGTTATGATGAAAAAGTTATCCCACTTTTAACCGAAGTGATTCAAGTTTACCCTGTTTACAGATTTTTTTCATTTTTTCTTGATTCTAATTAAACATGAAAGAATAACGATGTAAGAAGCTTGATTTGGACTCATAAATCAGTATATAATCACCCTGAAATTGAATCAATATCATAGGAGTTATGACGAAGAAGTTATCCCACTTTTAACCGAGGTGATTCTAGTTTACCCTGTTTTGAGATTTGGCAATTTCTTCTTGATTCTAATCAAGCCAGAATGACTCACGATGTAAGAAGCTTGATTTGGACTCATAAATCAGTGGATAATCACCATGAAGTTGAATCAATATCATAGGAGTTATGATGAAGAAGTTATCCCACTTTTAACCGAAGTGATTCCAATTGACCCTATTTGGAGATTTTGCAATTTCTTCTTGATTCTAATCAAACCAGAATGAATCACGATGTAAGATACCTGATTTGGACTCATAAATCAGTGGATAATCACCCTGAAGATGAATCAATATCATAGGAGTTATGATGAAGAAGTTATCCCACTTTTAACCGAAGTTATCCAGTTGACCCTGTTTGGAGATTTTGCAATTTCTTTTTGATTCTAATCAAACCAGAATGAATCACGATGTAAAAAACTTGATTTGGACTCATAAATCAGTGGATAATCACCCTGAAGTTGAATCAATATCATAGGAGTTATGATGAATAAGTTATCCCACTTTTAACCGAAGTGATTCCAATTTATCTTGTTTAGAGATTTTGCAATTTCTTCTTGATTCTAATCAAACCAAAATGAATCACGATGTAAGAAGCTTGATTTAGAACCTGAAGTTGAATCAATATCATATAATTTATGATGAAGAAGTTATCCCACTTTTAACCGAAGTGATTCCAATTTACCCTGTTTGGAGATTTTGCATTTTTTTCTTGATTCTAATCAAACCAGAATGAATCACGATGTAAGAAACTTGATTTGGACTCATAAATCAGTGGATAATCACCCTGAAGTTGAATCAATATCATAGGAGTTATGATGAAGAAGTTATCCCACTTTTAACTGAAGTGATTCCAATTTATCCTGTTTGGAGATTTTGCAATTTCTTCTTGATTCTAATCAAACCAAAATGAATCACGATGTACGAAGCTTGATTTAGAACCTGAAATTGAATCAATATCATAGAAGTTATGATGAAGAAGTTATCCCACTTTTAACCGAAGTGATTCCAATTTACCCTTTTTGGAAATTTTGCAATTTCTTCTTAATTCTAATCAAACCAGAATGAATCACGATTTAAGAAGCTTGATTTGGACTCATAAATCAGTGGATAATAACCCTGAAGTTGAATCAATATCATAGGAGTTATGATGAAGAAGTTATCCCACTTTTAACCGAAGTGATTCCAATTTACCCTGTTTGGAGATTTTGCAATTTCTTCTTGATTCTAATCAAACCAGAATGAATCACGATGTAAAAAGCTTGATTTGGACTCATAAATCAGTGGATAATCACCCTGAAGATGAATCATTATCATAAGAGTTATGATGAAGAAGTTATCCCACTTTTAACCGAAGTGATTCCAGTTTTTCCTGTTTGGAGATTTTGTAATTTCTTCTTGATTCTAATTAAACCTGAACGAATAACGATGTAAGAAGCTTGATTTGGACTCATAAATCAGTTTATAATCACCCTGAAATTGAATCAATATCATAGGAGTTATGATGAAGAAGTTATCCCACTTTTAACCAAGGTGATTCTAGATTACCCTGTTTTGAGATTTGGTAATTTCTTCTTGATTCTAATCAAGCCAGAATGAATCACGATGTAAGAAGCTTGATTTGGACTCATAAATCAGTGGATAATCACCCTGAAGTTGAATCAATATCATAGGAGTTATGATGAAGAAGTTATCCCACTTTTAACCGAAGTTATCCAGTTGACCCTGTTTGGAGATTTTGCAATTTCTTCTTGATTCTAATCAAACCAGAATGAATCACGATGTAAGAAACTTGATTTGGACTCATAAATCAGTGGATAATCACCCTGAAGTTGAATCAATATCATAGGAGTTATGATGAAGAAGTTATCCCACTTTTAACCGAAGTGATTCCAATTTACCCTGTTTGGAGATTTTGCAATTTCTTCTTGATTCTAATCAAACCAGAATGAATCACGATGTAAGAAGCTTGATTTGGACTCATAAATCAGTGGATAATCACCCTGAAGTTGAATCAATATCATAGGATTATGATGAAGAAGTTATCCCACTTTTAACCGAAGTGATTCCAATTTACCCTGTTTGGAGATTTTGCAATTTCTTCTTGATTCTAATCAAACCAGAATGAATCACGATGTAAGAAGCTTGATTTGGACTCATAAATCAGTGGATAATCACCCTGAAGTTGAATCAATATCATAGGAGTTATGATGAAGAAGTTATCCCACTTTTAACCGAAGTGATTCCAATTTATCCTGTTTGGAGATTTTGCAATTTCTTCTTGATTCTAATCAAACCAGAATGAATCACGATGTAAGAAGCTTGATTTGGACTCATAAATCAGTGTATAATAACCCTGAAGTTGAATCAATATCATAGGAGTTATGATGAAGAAGTTATCCCACTTTTAACCGAAGTGATTCCAATTTACCCTGTTTTGAGATTTTGGCAATTTCTTCTTGATTCTAATCAAACCAGAATGAATCACGATGTAAGAAGCTTGATTTGGACTCATAAATCAGTGGATAATCACCCTGAAATTGAATCAATATCATAGGAGTTATGATGAAGAAGTTATCCCACTTTTAACCGAAGTGATTCCAATTTATCCTGTTTGGAGATTTTGCAATTTCTTCTTGATTCTAATCAAACCAGAATGAATCACGATGTAAGAAGCTTGATTTGGACTCATAAATCAGTGGATAATCACCCTGAAGTTGAATCAATATCATAGGAGTTATGATGAAGAAGTTATCCCACTTTTAACCGAAGTGATTCCAATTTATCCTGTTTGGAGATTTTGCAATTTCTTCTTGATTCTAATCAAACCAGAATGAATCACGATGTAAGAAGCTTGATTTGGACTCATAAATCAGTGGATAATCACCCTGAAGTTGAATCAATATCATAGAAGTTATGATGAAGAAGTTATCCCACTTTTAACCGAAGTGATTCCAATTTACCCTGTTTGGAGATTTTGCAATTTCTTCTTGATTCTAATCAAACCAAAATGAATCACGATGTAAGGAGCTTGATTTGGACTCATAAATCAGTGGATAATCACCCTGAAGTTGAATCAATATCATAGGAGTTATGATGAAGAAGTTATCCCACTTTTAACCGAAGTGATTCGAATTTACCCTGTTTGGAGATTTTGCAATTTCTTCTTGATTCTAATCAAACCAGAATGAATCACGATGTAAGAAGCTTGATTTGGACTCATAAATCAGTGGATAATCACCCTGAAGTTGAATCAATATCATAGGAGTTATGATGAAGAAGTTATCCCACTTTTAACCGAAATGATTCCAATTTACACTGTTTGGAGATTTTGCAATTTCTTCTTGATTCTAATCAAACAAGAATGAATCACGATGTAAGAAACTTTATTTGGACTCATAAATCAGTGGATAATCACCCTGAAGTTGAATCAATATCATAGGAGTTATGATGAAGAAGTTATCCCACTTTTAACCGAAGTGATTCCAATTTATCCTGTTTGGAGATTTTGCAATTTCTTCTTGATTCTAATCAAACCAAATGAATCACGATGTAAGAAGCTTGATTTGGACTCATAAATCAGTGGATAATCACCCTGAAGTTGAATCAATATCATAGGAGTTATGATGAAGAAGTTATCTCACTTTTAACCGAAGTGATTCCAATTTGCCCTGTTTGGAGATTTTGTAATTTCTTCTTGATTCTAATCAAACCAGAATGAATCACGATGTAAGAAGCTTGATTTGGACTCATAAATCAGTGTATAATCACCCTGAAGTTGAATCAATATCTTAGGAGTTATGATTAAAAATTTATCTCACTTTTAACCGAAGTGATTCAAGTTTATCCTGTTTGGAGATTTTGTAATTTCTTCTTGATTCTAATTAAACATGAAAGAATAACGATGTAAGAAGCTTGATTTGGACTCATAAATCAGTTTGTAATCAACGTGAAATTGAATCAATATCATAGGAGTTATGACGAAAAAGTTATCCCAATTTTGACCGAGGTGATTCTAGTTTATCCTGTTTAGAGATTTGGCAATTTCTTCTTGATTCTAATCAAGCCAGGATGAATCACGATGTAAGCAGCTTGATTTGGACTCACAAAACAGTGGTTAATCACCTTGAAGTTGAATCAATATCATAGGAGTTATGATGAAGAAGTTATCTCACTTTTAACCGAAGTGATTCCAATTGACCCTGTTTGGAGATTTTGCAATTTCTTCTTGATTCTAATCAAACCAGAACGAATCACGATGTAAGAAACTTGATTTGGACTCATAAATCAGTGGATAATCACCCTGAAGTTGAATCAACATCATAGGAGTTATGATGAAGAAGTTATCCCACTTTTAACTGAAGTGATTCCAATTTATCCTGTTTGGAGATTTTGCAATTTCTTCTTGATTCTAATCAAACCAAAATGAATCACGATGTAAGAACTTGATTTGGATTTAGAACCTGAAGTTGAATCAATATCATAGAAGTTATGATGAAGAAGTTATCCCACTTTTAACCGAAGTGATTCCAATTTATCCTGTTTGGAGATTTTGCAATTTCTTCTTGATTCTAATAAACCAAAATGAATCACGATGTAAGAAGCTTGATTTAGAACCTGAAGTTGAATCAATATCATAGAAGTTATGATGAAGAAGTTATCCCACTTTTAACCGAAGTGATTCCAATTTACCCTGTTTGGAGATTTTGCAATTTCTTCTTGATTCTAATCAAACCAGAATGAATCACGATGTAAAAAGCTTGATTTGTACTCATAAATCAGTGGATAATCACCCTGAAGATGAATCAATATCATAGGAGTTATGATGAAGAAGTTATCCCACTTTTAACCGAAGTGATTACAGTTTTTCTTGTTTGGAGATTTTGTAATTTCCTCTTGATTCTAGCTAAAGATGAACAAATAACGATGTAAGAAGCTTGATTTGGACTCATAAATCAGTTTATAATCACCCTGAAATTGAATCAATATCATATGAGTTATGATGAAGAAGTTATCCCACTTTTAACCGAGGTGATTCTAGATTACCCTGTTTTGAGATTTGGCAATTTCTTCTTGATTCTAATCAAGCCAGAATGAATCACGATGTAAGAAGCTTGATTTGGAATCATAAATCAGTGGATAATCACCCTGAAGTTGAATCAATATCATAGGAGTTATGATGAAGAAGTTATCCCACTTTTAACCGAAGTGATTCCAATTTACACTGTTTGGAGATTTTGTAATTTCTTCTTGATTCTAATCAAACCAGAATGAATCACGATGTAAGAAGCTTGATTTGGACTCATAAATCAGTGGATAATCACCCTGAAGATGAATCAATATCATAGGAGTTATGATGAAGAAGTTATCCCACTTTTAACCGAAGTGATTCCAATTTATCATGTTTGGAGATTTTGTAATTTCTTCTTGATTCTATTTAAACCTGAACATATAAAGATGTAAGAAGATTGATTTGGACTCATAAATCAGTTTATAATAACCCTGAAATTGAATCAATATCCTAGGAGTTATGACGAAGAAGTTATCCCACTTTTAACCGAGGTGATTCTAGTTTACTCTGTTTTGAGATTTAGCAATTTCTTCTTGATTCTAATCAAGCCAGAATGAATCACGATGTAAGAAGCTTGATTTGGACTTATAAATCAGTGGATAATCACCCCTGAAGTTGAATCAATATCATAGGAGTTATGATGAAGAAGTTATTCCACTTTTAACCGATGTTATTCCAATTTATCCTGTTTGGAGAATATGTAATTTCTTCTTGATTCTAATCAAACAAAAATGAATCACGATGTAAGAAGCTTGATTTGGACTCATAAATCAGTGGATAATCACCCTGAAGTTGAATCAATATCATAGGAGTTATGATGAAGAAGTTATCCGACTTTTAACCGAAGTGATTCCAATTTATCCTGTTTGGAGATTTTTTAATTTCTTCTTGATTCTAATCAAACCAAAATGAATCACGATGTAAGAAGCTTGATTTGGACTCATAAATCAGTGGATAATCACCCTGAAGATGAATCAATATCATAGGAGTTATGATGAAGAAGTTATCCCACTTTTAACCGAAGTGATTCCAATTTATCATGTTTGGAGATTTTGTAATTTCTTCTTGATTCTATTTAAACCTGAACATATAAAGATGTAAGAAGATTGATTTGGACTCATAAATCAGTTTATAATAACCCTGAAATTGAATCAATATCCTAGGAGTTATGACGAAGAAGTTATCCCACTTTTAACCGAGGTGATTCTAGTTTACTCTGTTTTGAGATTTAGCAATTTCTTCTTGATTCTAATCAAGCCAGAATGAATCACGATGTAAGAAGCTTGATTTGGACTTATAAATCAGTGGATAATCACCCCTGAAGTTGAATCAATATCATAGGAGTTATGATGAAGAAGTTATTCCACTTTTAACCGATGTTATTCCAATTTATCCTGTTTGGAGAATATGTAATTTCTTCTTGATTCTAATCAAACAAAAATGAATCACGATGTAAGAAGCTTGATTTGGACTCATAAATCAGTGGATAATCACCCTGAAGTTGAATCAATATCATAGGAGTTATGATGAAGAAGTTATCCGACTTTTAACCGAAGTGATTCCAATTTATCCTGTTTGGAGATTTTTTAATTTCTTCTTGATTCTAATCAAACCAAAATGAATCACGATGTAAGAAGCTTGATTTGGACTCATAAATCAGTGGATAATCACCCTGAAGATGAATCAATATCATAGAAGTTATGATGAAGAAATTATCCCACTTTTAACCGAAGTGATTCCAGTTTACCCTTTTTGGAGATTTTGTAATTTCTTCTTGATTCTAATCAAACCAGAATTACTCACGATGTAAGAAGCTTGATTTGGACTCATAAATCAGTGGATAATCACCCTGAAGTTGAATCAATATCATAGGAGTTATGATGAAGAAGTTATCCCACTTTTAACCGAAGTGATTCCAATTTACCCTGTTTAGAGATTTTTCAAATTCTTCTTGATTCTAATCAAACCAGAATGAATCACAATGTAAGATACTTGATTTGGACTCATAAATCAGTGGATAATCACCCTGAAGTTGAATCAATATCATTGGAGTTATGATGAAGCAGTTATCCCACTTTTAACCGAAGTGATTCCAATTTACCCTTTTTGGGGATTTTGCAAATTCTTCTTGATTCTAATCAAACCAGAATGAATCACGATGTAAGAAAATTGATTTGGACTCATAAATCAGTGGATAATCATCCTGAAGTTGAATCAATATGATAGGAGTTATGATGAAGAAGTTATCCCACTTTTAACAAAAGTGATTCCAATTTATCCTGTTTGGAGATTTTGCAATTTCTTCTTGATTCTAATCTAACCAAAATTAATCACGGTGTAAGAATCTTTATTTGGACTCATAAATCAGTGAATAATCACCCTGAAGTTGAATCAATATCATAGGAGTTATGATGAAGAAGTTATCCCACTTTTAACCGAAGTGATTCCAATTTACCCTGTTTGGAGAATTTGTAATTTCTTCTTGATTCAAATCATACCAGAATGAATCACGATTTACGAAGCTTGATTTGGACTCATAAAACAGTGGATAATCACCCTGAAGTTGAATCAATATCATAGGAGTTATGATGAAGAAGTTATCCCACTTTTAACCGAAGTGATTCCAGTTTACCCTGTTTGGAGATTTGGCAATTTCTTCTTGATTCTAATTAAACATGAAAGAATAAAGATGTAATAAACTTTATTTGGACTCATAAATCAGTTTATAATCACCCTGAAATTGAATCAATATCATAGGAGTTATGACGAAGAAGTTATCCCACTTTTAACCGAGGTGATTCTAGTTTATCCTGTTTTGAGATTTGGCAATTTCTTCTTGATTCTAATCAAGCCAGAATGAATCACGATGTAAGAAGCTTGATTTGGACTCATAAATCAGTGGATAATCACCCTGAAGTTGAATCAATATCATAGGAGTTATGATGAAGAAGTTATCCCACTTTTAACCGAAGTGATTCCAATTGACCCTGTTTGGAGATTTTGCAATTTCTTCTTGATTCTAATCAAACCAGAATGAATCACGATGTAAGAAACTTGATTTGGACTCATAAATCAGTGGATAATCACCCTGAAGTTGAATCAATATCATAGGAGTTATGATGAAGAAGTTATCCCACTTTTAACCGAAGTGATTCCAGTTTACCCTGTTTGGAGATTTTGTAATTTCTTCTTGATTCTAATCAAACCAGAATGAATCACGATGTAAGAATCTTGATTTGGACTCATAAATCAGTGGATAATCACCCTGAAGTTGAATCAATATCATAGGAGTTATGATGAAGAAGTTATCCCACTTTTAACCGAAGTGATTCTAATTTACCGTGTTTGGAGATTTTGCAATTTCTTCTTGATTCTAATCAAACCAGAATGAATTACGATGTAAGAAGCTTGATTTGGACTCATAAATCAGTGGATAATCACCCTGAAGATGAATCAATATCATAGGAGTTATGATGAAGAAGTTATCCCACTTTTAACCGAAGTGATTCCAATATATCATGTTTGAAGATTTTGTAATTTCTTCTTGATTCTAATTAAACCTGAACGAATAACGATGTAAGAAGCTTGATTTGGACTCATAAATCAGTTTATAATAACCCTGAAATTGAATCAATATCCTAGGAGTTATGACGAAGTAGTTATCCCACTTTTAACCGAGGTGATTCTAGTTTACTCTGTTTTGAGATTTGGCAATTTCTTCTTGATTCTAATCAAGCCAGAATGAAACACGATGTAAGAAGCTTGATTTGGACTCATAAATCAGTGGATAATCACCCTGAAGTTGAATCAATATCATAGGAGTTATGATGAAGAAGTTATCCCACTTTTAACCGAAGTTATTCCAATTTATCCTGTTTGGAGAATATGTAATTTCTTCTTGATTCTAATCAAACAAAAATGAATCACGATGTAAGAAGCTTTATTTGGACTCATAAATCAGTGGATAATCACCCTGAAGTTGAATCAATAACATAGGAGTTATGATGAAGAAGTTATCCGACTTTTAACCGAAGTGATTCCAATTTATCATGTTTGGAGATTTTTCAATTTCTTCTTGATTCTAATCAAACCAAAATGAATCACGATGTAAGAAGCTTGATTTGGACTCATAAATCAGTGGATAATCACCCTGAAGATGAATCAATATCATAGAAGTTATGATGAAGAAGTTATCCCACTTTTAGCCGAAGTGATTCCAGTTTACCCTGTTTGGAGATTTTGTAATTTCTTCTTGATTCTAATCAAACCAGAATGAATCACGATGTAAGAAGCTTGATTTGGACTCATAAATCAGTGGATAATCACCCTGAAGTTGAATCAATATCATAGGAGTTATGATGAAGAAGTTATCCCACTTTTAACCGAAGTGATTCCAATTTACCCTGTTTGGAGATTTTGCAATTCTTCTTGATTCTAATCAAACCAGAATGAATCACGATGTAAGAAGCTTGATTTGGACTCATAAATCAGTGGATAATCACCCTGAAGTTGAATCAATATCATAGGAGTTATGATGAAGAAGTTATCCCACTTTTAACCGAAGTGATTCCAATTTACCCTGTTTGGAGATTTTGCAAATTCTTCTTGATTCTAATCAAACCAGAATGAATCACGATGTAAGAAACTTGATTTGGACTCATAAATCAGTGGATAATCACCCTGAAGTTGAATCAATATCATAGGAGTTATGATGAAGAAGTTATCCCACTTTTAACAAAAGTGATTCCAATTTATCATGTTTGGAGATTTTGCAATTTATTCTTGATCCTAATCAAACCAAAATGAATCAAGATGTAAGAATCTTCATTTGGACTCATAAATCAGTGAATAATCACCCTGAAGTTAAATCAATATCATAGGAGTTATGATGAAGAAGTTATCCCACTTTTAACCGAAGTGATACCAATTTACCCTGTTTGGAGAATTTGCAATTTCTTCTTGATTCAAATCAAACCAGAATGAATCACGATTTAAGAAGCTTGATTTGGACTCATAAAACAGTGGATAATCACCCTGAAGTTGAATCAATATCATAGGAGTTATGATGAAGAAGTTATCCCACTTTTAACCGAAGTGATTCCAGTTTACCCTGTTTAGAGATTTTTGCAATTTTTCTTGATTCTAATCAAACCAGAATGAATCACGATGTAAGAAGCTTGATTTTTGGACTCATAAATCAGTGGATAATCACCCTGAAGATGAATCAATATCATAGGAGTTATGATGAAAAAGTTATCCCACTTTTAACCGAAGTGATTCAAGTTTACCCTGTTTGGAGATTTGGCAATTTCTTCTTGATTCTAATTAAACATGAAAGAATAACGATGTAAGAAACTTGATTTGGAATCATAAATCAGTTTATAATCACCCTGAAATTGAATCAATATCATAGGAGTTATGACGAAGAAGTTATCCTACTTTTAACCGAGGTGATTCTAGTTTATCCTGTTTTGAGATTTGGCAATTTCTTCTTGATTTTAATCAAGCCAGGATGAATAACGATGTAAGAAGCTTGATTTGGACTCATAAATCAGTGGATAATCACCCTGAAGTTGAATCAATATCATAGGAGTAATGATGAAGAAGTTATCCCACTTTTAACCGAAGTGATTCCAATTGACCATGTTTGGAGATTTTGTAATTTCTTCTTGATTCTAATCAAACCAGAATGAATCACGATGTAAGAAACTTGATTTGGACTCATAAATCAGTGGATAATCACCCTGAAATTGAATCATTATAATAGGAGTTATGATGAAGAAGTTATCCCACTTTTAACCGAAGTGATTCCAATTTATCCTGTTTGGAGATTTTGCAATTTCTTATTAATTCTAATCAAACCAGAATGAATCAAAATTTAAGAAGCTTGATTTGGACTCATAAATCAGTGGATAATCACCCTGAAGTTGAATCAATATCATAGGGGTTATGATGAAGAAGTTATCCCACTTTTAACCGAAGTGATTCCAATTTACCATGTTTAGAGATTTTGCAATTTCTTCTTGATTCTAATCAAACCAGAATGTATCACGATGTAAGAAGCTTGATTTGGACTCATAAATCAGTGGATAATCACCCTGAAGATGATTCAATATCATAGGAGTTATGATGAAGAAGTTATCTCACTTTTAACCGAAGTGATTCCAATTCACTATGTTTGGAGATTTTGTAATTTCTTCTTGATTCTAATTAAACATGAACGAATAATGATGTAAGAAGCTTGATTTAGACTCATAAATCAGTTTATAATCACCCTGAAATTGAATCAATATCATAGGAGTTATGACGAAGAAGTTATCCCACTTTTAACCGAGGTGATTCTAGTTTACCCTGTTTTGAGATTTGACAATTTCTTCTTGATTCTAATCAAGCCAGAATGAATCACGATGTAAGAAGCTTGATTTGGACTCATAAATCAGTGGATAATCACCCTGAAGTTGAATCAATATCATAGGAGTTATGATGAAGAAGTTATCTCACTTTTAACCGAAGTGATTCCAATTGATCCTGTTTGGATATTTTACAATTTCTTCTTGATTCTAATCAAACCAGAATGAATCACGATGTAAGAAGCTTGATTTGGACTCATAAATCAGTGTATTATCACCCAGAAGTTGAATTTATATCATTGGAGTTGTGATGAAGAAGTTACTTCACTTTTAACCGAAGTGATTCCAATTTATTCTGTTTGGAGATTTTGCAATTTCTTCTTGATTCTAATCAAACAAGAATGAATCACGATGTAAGAAGCTTGATTTCGACTCATAAATCAGTGGATAATCACCCTGAAATTGAATCAATATCAAAGGAGTTATGATGAACAAGTTATCCCACTTTTAACCGAAGTGATTCCAATTTATCCTGTTTGGAGATTTTGCAATTTCTTCTTTATTCTAATCAAACCAAAATGAATCACGATGTAAGAAGCTTGATTTAGAACCTGAAGTTGAATCAATATCATAGAAGTTATGATGAAGAAGTTATCCCACTTTTAACCGAAGTGATTCCAATTTATCCTATTTGGAGATTTTGCAATTTCTTCTTAATTCTAATCAAACCAGAATGAATCACGATTTAAGAAGCTTGATTTGGACTCATAAATCAGTTTATAATCACCCTGAAGGTGAATCAATATCATAGGAGTTATGACGAAAAAGTTATCCCACTTTTAACCGAGGTGATTCTAGTTTATCCTGTTTTGAGATTTTGCAATTTCTTCTTGATTCTAATCAAACCAGAATGAATCACGATGTAAGAAGCTTGATTTGGACTCATAAATCAGTGGATAATCACGCTGAAGATGAATCAATATCATAGGAGTTATGATGAAGAAGTTATCCCACTTTTAACCGAAGTGATTCTAGTTCACCCTCTTTGGATATTTTGTAATTTCTTCTTGATTCTAATTAAACCTGAACGAATAACGATTTAAGAAGCTTGATTTGGACTCATAAATCAGTTTTTAATCACCCTGAAATTGAATCGATATCATAGGAGTTATGACGAAGAAGTTATCCCACTTTTAACCGAGGTGATTCTAGTTTACTCTGTTTTGAGATTTGGCAATTTCTTCTTGATTCTAATCAATCCAGAATGAATCACGATGTAAGAAGCTTGATTTGGACTCATAAATCAGTGGATAATCACCCTGAAGTTGAATCAATATCATAGGAGTTATGATGAAGAAGTTATCCCACTTTTAACCGAAGTGATTCCAATTGACTCTGTTTGGATATTTTGCAATTTCTTCTTGATTCTAATCAAACCTGAATGAATCACGATGTAAGAAGCTTGATTTGGACTCATAAATCAATGGATAATCACCTTGAAGTTGAATCAATATCATAGGAGTTATGATGAAGAAGCTATCCCCATTTTAACCGAAGTGATTCCAATTTACCCTGTTTGGAGATTTTGCAGTTTCTTCTTGATTCTAATCCAACCAGAATGAATCACGATGTAAGAAGCTTGATTTCGACTCATAAATCAGTGGATAATCACCCTGAAGTTGAATCAATATCAAAGGAGTTATGATGAAGAAGTTATCCTACTTTTAACCGAAGTAATTCCAATTTACCATGTTTGGAGATTTTGCAATTTCTTGTTGATTCTAATCAAACCAGAATGAATCACGATGTAAGAAGCTTGATTTAGAACCTGAAGTTGAATCAATATCATAGAAGTTATGATGAAAAAGTTATCCCACTTTTAACCGAAGTGATTCCAATTTACCCTATTTGGAGATTTTGCAATTTCTTCTTAATTCTAATCAAACCAGAATGAATCACGATTTAAGAAGCTTGATTTGGACTCATAAATCAGTTTATAATCACCCTAAAATTGAATCAATATCATAGGAGTTATGACGAAGAAGTTATCCCACTTTTAACCGAGGTGATTTCTAGTTTACTCTGTTTTGAGATTTGGCAATTTCTTCTTGATTCTAATCAATCCAGAATGAATCACGATGTAAGAAGCTTGATTTGGACTCATAAAACAGTGGATAATCACCCTGAAGTTGAATCAATATCATAGGAGTTATGATGAAGAAGTTATCCCACTTTTAACCGAAGTGATTCCAATTGACCTTGTTTGGATATTTTGCAATTTCTTCTTGATTCTAATCAAACCAGAATGAATCACGATGTAAGAAGCCTGATTTGGACTCATAAATCAGTGTATTATCACCCAGAAGTTAAATTTATATCATTGGAGATGTGATGAAGAAGTTATCTCACTTTTAACCAAAGTGATTCCAATTTATCCTGTTTGGAGATTTTGCAATTTCTGCTTGATTCTAATCAAACAAGAATGAATCACGATGTAAGAAGCTTGATTTCGACTCATAAATCAGTGGATAATCACCCTGAAGTTGAATCAATATCAAAGGAGTTATGATGAAGAAGTTATCCTACTTTTAACCGAAGTAATTCCAATTTACCATGTTTGGAGATTTTGCAATTTCTTCTTGATTCTAATCAAACCAGAATGAATCACGATTTAAGAATCTTGATTTAGACTCATAAATCAGTGGATAATCACCCTGAAGTTGAATCAATATCATAGGAGTTATGATGAAGAAGTTATCCCACTTTTAACCGAAGTGATTCCAATTTACCCTGTTTGGAGAATTTGCAATTTCTTCTTGCTTCTAATCAAACCAGAATGAATCACGATGTAAGAAGCTTGATTTGGACTCATAAATCAGTGGATAATCACCCTGAAGTTGAATCAATATCATAGAAGTTATGATGAAGAAGTTATCCCACTTTTAACTGAAATGATTCCAATTTATCCTGTTTAGAGATTTTGCAATTTCTTCTTGATTCTAATCAAACCAGAATGAATCACGATGTAAGAAACTTTATTTGGACTCATAAATCAGTGGATAATCACCCTAAAGTTGAATCAATATCATAGGAGTTATGATGAAGAAGTTATCCCACTTTTAACCGAAGTGATTCCAATTTATCATGTTTGGAGATTTTGCAATTTCTTCTTGATTCTAATCAAACCAAAATGAATCACGATGTAAGAAGCTTGATTTAGAACCTGAAGTTGAATCAATATCATAGAAGTTATGATGAAGAAGTTATCCCACTTTTAACCGAAGTGATTCCAATTTACCCTGTTTGGAGAATTTGCAATTTCTTCTTGCTTCTAATCAAACCAGAATGAATCACGATGTAAGAAGCTTGATTTGGACTCATAATCAGTGGATAATCACCCTGAAGTTGAATCAATATCATAGGCGTTATGATGAAGAAGTTATCCCATTTTTAACCGAAGTGATTCCAATTTACCATGTTTGGAGATTTTGCAATTTCTTCTTGATTCTAATCAAACCAGAATGAATCACGATGTAAGAAGCTTGATTTGGAGTCATAAATCAGTGGATAATCACCCTGAAGATGAATCAATATCATAGGAGTTATGATGAAGAAGTTATCCCACTTTTAACCGAAGTGATTTCAGTTCACTCTGTTTGGAGATTTTGTAATTTCTTCTTGATTCTAATTAAACATGAACGAATAACGATGTAAGAAGCATGATTTAGACTCATAAATCAGTTTATAATCACCCTGAAATTGAATCAATATCATAGGAGTTATGACGAATAAGTTATCCCGCTTTTAACTGAAATGATTCCAATTTACCCTGTTTGGAGATTTTGCAATTTCTTCTTGATTCTAATCAAACCAGAATGAATCCCGATGTAAGAAGCTTGATTTGGACTCATAAATCAGTGGAGAATCACCCTGAAGTTGAAGCAATATCATAGAAGTTATGATGAAGAAGTTATCCCACTTTTAACTGAAATGATTCCAATTTACCCTGTTTGGAGATTTTGTAATTTCTTCTTGATTCTAATCAAACCAGAATGAATCACGATGTAAGAAACTTTATTTGGACTCATAAATCAGTCGATAATCACCCTGAAGTTGAATGAATATCATAGGAGTTATGATGAAGAAGTTATCCCACTTTTAACCGAAGTGATTCCAATTTATCCTGTTTGGAGATTTTGTAATTTCTTCTTGATTCTAATCAAACCAAAATGAATCACGATGTAAGAAGCTTGATTTAGACTCATAAATCAGTGGATAATAACCCTGAAGTTGAATCAATATCATAGGAGTTATGATGAAGAAGTTATCCCACTTTTAACAGAAGTGATTCCAATTTACCCTGTTTGGAGATTTTGTAATTTCGTCTTGATTCTAATCAAACCAGAATGAATCACGATGCAAAAGCTTGATTTGGACTCATAAATCAGTGGATAATCACCCTGAAGTTGAATCAATATCATAGAAGTTGTGATGAAGAAGTTATCCCACTTTTAACCGAAATGATTCCAATTTACCCTGTTTGGATATTTTGCAATTTCTTCTTGATTCTAATCAAACAAGAATGAATCACGATGTAAGAAACTTTATTTGGACTCATAAATCAGTGGATAATCACCCTGAAGTTGAATCAATATCATAGGAGTTATGATGAAGAAGTTATCCCACTTTTAACCGAAGTGATTCCAATTTATGTTGTTTTGAGATTTTGCAATTTCTTCTTGATTCTAATCAAACCAAAATGAATCACGATGTAAGAAGCTTGATTTGGACTCATAAATCAGTGGATAATCACCCTGAAGCTGAATCAATATCATATAAGTTATGATGAAGAAGTTATCTCACTTTTAACCGAAGTGATTCCAATTTACCCTGTTTGGAGATTTTGTAATTTCTTCTTGATTCTAATCAAACCAGAATGAATCACGATGTAAGAAGCTTGATTTGGACTCATAAATCAGTGTATAATCACCCTGAAGTTGAATCAATATCTTAGGAGTTATGATGAAAAAGTTATCTCACTTTTAACCGAAGTGATTCAAGTTTACCCTGTTTGGAGATTTTGTAATTTCTTCTTGATTCTAATTAAACATGAAAGAATAACGATGTAAGAAGCTTGATTTGGACTCATAAATCAGTTTGTAATCAACGTGAAATTGAATCAATATCATAGGAGTTATGACGAAGAAGTTATCCCAATTTTGACCGAGGTGATTCTAGTTTATCCTGTTTAGAGATTTGGCAATTTCTTCTTTATTCTAATCAAGCCAGGATGAATCACGATGTAAGAAGCTTGATTTGGACTCACAAAACAGTGGATAATCACCTTGAAGTTGAATCAATATCATAGGAGTTATGATGAAGAAGTTATCTCACTTTTAACCGAAGTGATTCCAATTGACCATGTTTGCAGATTTTGCAATTTCTTCTTGATTCTAATCAAACCAGAACGAATCACGATGTAAGAAACTTGATTTGGACTCATAAATCAGTGGATAATCACCCTGAAGTTGAATCAGTATCATAGGAGTTATGATGAAGAAGTTATCCCACTTTTAACTGAAGTGATTCCAATTTATCCTGTTTGGAGATTTTGCAATTTCTTTTTGATTCTAATCAAACCAAAATGAATCACGATGTAAGAAGCTTGATTTAGAACCTGAAGTTGAATCAATATCATAGAAGTTATGATGAAGAAGTTATCCCACTTTTAACCGAAGTGATTCCAATTTATCATGTTTGGAGATTTTGCAATTTCTTCTAGATTCTAATAAACCAAAATGAATCACGATGTAAGAAGCTTGATTTAGAACCTGAAGTTGAATCAATATCATAGAAGTTATGATGAAGAAGTTATCCCACTTCTAACCGAAGTGATTCCAATTTACCCTGTTTGGAGATTTTGCAATTTCTTCTTGATTCTAATCAAACCAGGATGAATCACGATGTAAAAAACTTGATTTGGACTCATAAATCAGTGGATAATCACCCTGAAGATGAATCAATATCATAGGAGTTATGATGAAAAAGTTATCCCACTTTTAACCGAAGTGATTCCAGTTTTTCCTGTTTGGAGATTTTGTAATTTCTTCTTGATTCTAGTTAAAGATGAACAAATAACGATGTAGAAGCTTGATTTGGACTCATAAATCAGTTTATAATCACCCTGAAATTGAATCAATATCATATGAGTAATGATGAAGAAGTTATCCCACTTTTAACCGAGGTGATTCTAGATTACCCTGTTTTGAGATTTGGCAATTTCTTCTTGATTCTAATCAAGCCAGAATGAATCACGATGTAAGAAGCTTGATTTGGAATCATAAATCAGTGGATAATCACCCTGAAGTTGAATCAATATCATAGGAGTTATGATGAAGAAGTTATCCCACTTTTAACTGAAGTGATTCCAATTTACCCTGTTTGGAGATTTTGCAATTTCTTCTTGATTCTAATCAAACCAGAATGAATCACGATGTAAGAAGCTTGATTTGGACTCATAAATCAGTGGATAATCACCCTGAAGTTGAATCAATATCATAGGAGTTATGATGAAGAAGTTA
The DNA here is from genome assembly GCA_905132885.1 of Moricandia moricandioides. Classification (NCBI taxonomy): domain Eukaryota; kingdom Viridiplantae; phylum Streptophyta; class Magnoliopsida; order Brassicales; family Brassicaceae; genus Moricandia; species Moricandia moricandioides. The sequence continues at coordinate 131,617 of CAJHQQ010000553.1, forward strand.
TCCGACTTTTAACCGAAGTGATTCCAATTTATCATGTTTGGAGATTTTGTAATTTCTTCTTGATTCTAATTAAACCTGAACGTATAATGATGTAAGAAGCTTGATTTGGACTCATAAATCAGTTATAATAACCCTGAAATTAAATCAATATCCTAGGAGTTATGACGAAGAAGTTATCCCACTTTTAACCGAGGTGATTCTAGTTTACTCTGTTTTGAGATTTGGCAATTTCTTCTTGATTCTAATCAAGCCAGAATGAATCACGATGTAAGAAGCTTGATTTGGACTCATAAATCAGTGGATAATCACCCTGAAGTTAAATCAATATCATAGGAGTTATGATGAAGAAGTTATCCCACTTTTAACCGAAGTTATTCCAATTTATCCTGTTTGGAGAATATGTAATTTCTTCTTGATTCTAATCAAACAAAAATGAATCACGATGTAAGAAGCTTGATTTGGACTCATAAATCAGTGGATAATCACCCTGAAGTTGAATCAATATCATAGGAGTAATGATGAAGAAGTTATCCCACTTTTAACCGAAGTGATTCCAATTGACCTTGTTTGGAGATTTTGTAATTTCTTCTTGATTCTAATCAAACCAGAATGAATCACGATGTAAGAAACTTGATTTGAACTCATAAATCAGTGGATAATCACCCTGAATTTGAATCATAATCATAGGAGTTATGATGAAGAAGTTATCCCACTTTTAACCGAAGTGATTCCAGTTTTTCCTGTTTGGAGATTTTGTAATTTCTTCTTGATTCTAATTAAAGCTGAACGAATAACGATGTAAGAAGCTTGATTTGGACTCATAAATCAGTTTATAATCACCCTGAAATTGAATCAATATCATATGAGTTATGATGAAGAAGTTATCCCACTTTTAACCGAGGTGATTCTAGATTACCCTGTTTTGAGATTTGGCAATTTCTTCTTGATTCTAATCAAGCCAGAATGAATCACGATGTAAGAATCTTGATTTGGACTCATAAATCAGTGGATAATCACCCTGAAGTTGAATCAATATCATAGGAGTTATGATGAAGAAGTTATCCCACTTTTAACCGAAGTGATTCCAATTGACCCTGTTTGGAGATTTTGTAATTTCTTCTTGATTCTAATCAAACCAGAATGAATCACGATGTAAGAAACTTGATTTGGACTCAGAAATCAGTGGATAATCACCCTGAAATTGAATCATTATAATAGGAGTTATGATGAAGAAGTTATCCCACTTTTAACCGAAGTGATTCCAATTTATCCTGTTTGGAGATTTTGCAATTTCTTCTTAATTCTAATCAAACCAGAATGAATCACGATTTAAGAAGCTTGATTTGGACTCATAAATCAGTGGATAATAACCCTGAAGTTGAATCAATATCATAGGAGTTATGATGAAGAAGTTATCCCACTTTTAACCGAAGTGATTCCAATTTACCATGTTTGGAGATTTTGCAATTTCTTCTTGACTCTAATCAAACCAGAATGAATCACGATGTAAGAAGCGTGATTTGGAGTCATAAATCAGTGGATAATCACCCTGAAGATGAATCAATATCATAGGAGTTATGATGAAGAAGTTATCCCACTTTTAACCGAAGTGATTCCAGTTCACTCTGTTTGGAGATTTTGTAATTTCTTCTTGATTCTAATTAAACATGAACGAATAACGATGTAAGAAGCATGATTTAGACTCATAAATCAGTTTATAATCACCCTGAAATTGAATCAATATCATAGGAGTTATGACGAAGAAGTTATCCCACTTTTAACCGAGGTGATTCTAGTTTACCCTGTTTTGAGATTTGGCAATTTCTTCTTGATTCTAATCAAGCCAGAATGAATCACGATGTAAGAAGCTTGATTTGGACTCATTAATCAGTGGATAATCACCCTGAAGTTGAATCAATATCATAGGAGTTATGATGAAGAAGTTATCCCACTTTTAACCGAAGTGATTCCAATTGACCCTTTTTGGATATTTTACAATTTCTTCTTGATTCTAATTAAACATGAAAGAATAACGATGTAAGAAGCTTGATTTCGACTCATAAATCAGTTTATAATCACCCTGAAATTGAATCAATATCATATGATTTATGATGAAGAAGTTATCCCACTTTTAACCAAGGTGATTCGAGATTACCATGTTTTGAGATTTGGCAATTTCTTCTTGATTCTAATCAAGCCAGAATGAATCACGATGTAAGAATCTTGATTTGGACTCATAAATCAGTGGATAATCACCCTGAAGTTGAATCAATATCATAGGAGTTATGATGAAGAAGTTATCCCACTTTTAACCGAAGTGATTCCAATTTACCGTGTTTGGAGATTTTGCAATTTCTTCTTGATTCTAATCAAACCAGAATGAATCACGATGTAAGTAGCTTGATTTGGACTCATAAATCAGTGGATAATCACCCTGAAGATGAATCAATATCATAGGAGTTATGATGAAGAAGTTATCCCACTTTTAACCGAAGTGATTCCAATTTATCATGTTTGAAGATTTTGTAATTTCTTCTTGATTCTAATTAAACCTGAACGAATAACGATGTAAGAAGCTTGATTTGGACTCATCAATCAGTTTATAATAACCCTGAAATTGAATCAATATCCTAGGAGTTATGACGAAGTAGTTATCCCACTTTTAACCGAGGTGATTCTAGTTTACTCTGTTTTGAGATTTGGCAATTTCTTCTTGATTCTAATCAAGCCAGAATGAATCACGATGTAAGAAGCTTGATTTGGGCTCATAAATCAGTGGATAATCACCCTGAAGTTGAATCAATATCATAGGAGTTATGATGAAGAAGTTATCCCACTTTTAACCGAAGTTATTCCAATTTATCCTGTTTGGAGAATATGTAATTTCGTCTTGATTCTAAACAAACAAAAATGAATCACGATGTAAGAAGCTTTATTTGGACTCATAAATCAGTGGATAATCACCCTGAAGTTGAATCAATATCATAGGAGTTATGATGAAGAAGTTATCCGACTTTTAACCGAAGTGATTCCAATTTACCCTGTTTGGAGAATTTGCAATTTCTTCTTGATTCAAATCAAACCAGAATGAATCACGATTTAAGAAGCTTGATTTGGACTCATAAAACAGTGGATAATCACCCTGAAGTTGAATCAATATCATAGGAGTTATGATGAAGAAGTTATCCCACTTTTAACCGAAGTGATTCCAGTTTACCCTGTTTAGAGATTTTTGCAATTTTTCTTGATTCTAATCAAACCAGAATGAATCACGATGTAAGAAGCTTGATTTTTGGACTCATAAATCAGTGGATAATCACCCTGAAGATGAATCAATATCATAGGAGTAATGATGAAAAAGTTATCCCACTTTTAATCGAAGTGATTCAAGTTTACCCTGTTTGGAGATTTGGCAATTTCTTCTTGATTCTAATTAAACATGAAAGAATAACGATGTAAGAAACTTGATTTGGACTCCTAAATAAGTTTATAATCACCCTGAAATTGAATCAATATCATAGGAGTTATGACGACGAAGTTATCCCACTTTTAACCGAGGTGATTCTAGTTTATCCTGTTTTGAGATTTGGCAATTTCTTCTTGATTTTAATCAAGCCAGGATGAATAACGATGTAAGAAGCTTGATTTGGACTCATAAATCAGTGGATAATCACCCTGAAGTTGAATCAATATCATAGGAGTAATGATGAAGAAGTTATCCCACTTTTAACCGAAGTGATTCCAATTGACCCTGTTTGGAGATTTTGTAATTTCTTCTTGATTCTAATCAAACCAGAATGAATCACGATGTAAGAAACTTGATTTGGACTCATAAATCAGTGGATAATCACCCTGAAATTGAATCATTATAATAGGAGTTATGATGAAGAAGTTATCCCACTTTTAACCGAAGTGATTCCAATTTTATCCTGTTTGGAGATTTTGCAATTTCTTCTTAATTCTAATCAAACCAGAATGAATCACGATTTAAGAAGCTTGATTTGGACTCATAAATCAGTGGATAATCACCCTGAAGTTGAATCAATATCATAGGAGTTATGATGAAGAAGTTATCCCACTTTTAACCGAAGTGATTCCAATTTACCATGTTTGGAGATTTTGCAATTTCTTCTTGACTCTAATCAAACCAGAATGAATCACGATGTAAGAAGCGTGATTTGGAGTCATAAATCAGTGGATAATCACCCTGAAGATGAATCAATATCATAGGAGTTATGATGAAGAAGTTATCCCACTTTTAACCGAAGTGATTCCAGTTCACTCTGTTTGGAGATTTTGTAATTTCTTCTTGATTCTAATTAAACATGAACGAATAACGATGTAAGAAGCATGATTTAGACTCATAAATCAGTTTATAATCACCCTGAAATTGAATCAATATCATAGGAGTTATGACGAAGAAGTTATCCCACTTTTAACCGAGGTGATTCTAGTTTACCCTGTTTTGAGATTTGGCAATTTCTTCTTGATTCTAATCAAGCCAGAATGAATCACGATGTAAGAAGCTTGATTTGGACTCATTAATCAGTGGATAATCACCCTGAAGTTGAATCAATATCATAGGAGTTATGATGAAGAAGTTATCCCACTTTTAACCGAAGTGATTCCAATTGACCCTTTTTGGATATTTTGCAATTTCTTCTTGATTCTAATCAAACCAGAATGAATCACGATGTAAGAAGCTTGATTTGGACTCATAAATCAGTGTATTATCACCTAGAAGTTGAATTTATATCATTGGAGTTGTGATGAAGAAGTTATCTCACTTTTAACCGAAGTGATTCCAATTTATTCTGTTTGGAGATTTTGCAATTTCTTCTTGATTCTAATCAAACCAGAATATATCACGATGTAAGAAGCTTGATTTCGACTCATAAATCAGTGGATAATCACCCTGAAGTTGAATCAATATCAAAGGAGTTATGATGAAGAAGTTATCCCACTTTTAACCGAAGTGATTCCAATTTATCCTGTTTGGAGATTTTGCAATTTCTTCTTTATTATAATCAAACCAAAATGAATCACGATGTAAGAAGCTTGATTTAGAACCTGAAGTTGAATCAATATCATAGAAGTTATGATGAAGAAGTTATCCCACTTTTAACCGAAGTGATTCCAATTTATCCTATTTGGAGATTTTGCAATTTCTTCTTAATTCTAATCAAACCAGAATGAATCACGATTTAAGAAGCTTGATCTGGACTCATAAATCAGTTTATAATCACCCTGAAGTTGAATCAATATCATAGGAGTTATGACGAAAAAGTTATCCCACTTTTAACCGAGGTGATTCTAGTTTATCCTGTTTTGAGATTTTGCAATTTCTTCTTGATTCTAATCAAACCAGAATGAATCATGATGTAAGAAGCTTGATTTGGACTCATAAATCAGTGGATAATCACCCTGAAGATGAATCAATATCATAGGAGTTATGATGAAGAAGTTATCCCACTTTTAACCGAAGTGATTCCAGTTCACCCTGTTTGGATATTTTGTAATTTCTTCTTGATTCTAATTAAACCTGAACGAGTAACGATTTAAGAAGCTTGATTTGGACTCATAAATCATTTTTTAATCACCCTGAAATTGAATCAATATCATAGGAGTTATGACGAATAAGTTATCCCACTTTTAACCGAGGTGATTCTAGTTTACTCTGTTTTGAGATTTGGCAATTTTTTCTTGATTCTAATCAATCCAGAATGAATCACGATGTAAGAAGCTTGATTTGGACTCATAAATCAGTGGATAATCACCCTGAAGTTGAATCAATATCATAGGAGTTATGATGAAGAAGTTATCCCACTTTTAACCGAAGTGATTCCAATTGACCCTGTTTGGATATTTTGCAATTTCTTCTTGATTCTAATCAAACCAGAATGAATCACGATGTAAGAAGCTTGATTTGGACTCATAAATCAGTGTATTATCACCCAGAAGTTGAATTTATATCATTGGAGATGTGATGAAGAAGTTATCTCACTTTTAACCGAAGTGATTCCAATTTATCCTGTTTGGAGATTTTGCAATTTCTTCTTGATTCTAATCAAACAAGAATGAATCACGATGTAAGAAGCTTGATTTCGACTCATAAATCAGTGGATAATCACCCTGAAGTTGAATCAATATCAAAGGAGTTATGATGAAGAAGTTATCCTACTTTTAACCGAAGTAATTCCAATTTACCCTGTTTGGAGATTTTGCAATTTCTTGTTGATTCTAATCAAACCAGAATGAATCACGATGTAAGAAGCTTGATTTAGAACCTGAAGTTGAATCAATATCATAGAAGTTATGATGAAAAAGTTATCCCACTTTTAACCGAAGTGATTCCAATTTACCCTATTTGGAGATTTTGCAATTTCTTCTTAATTCTAATCAAACCAGAATGAATCACGATTTAAGAAGCTTGATTTGGACTCATAAATCAGTTTATAATCACCCTGAAATTGAATCAATATCATAGGAGTTATGACGAAGAAGTTATCCCACTTTTAAACGAGGTGATTTCTAGTTTACTCTGTTTTGAGATTTCGCAATTTCTTCTTGATTCTAATCAATCCAGAATGAATCACGATGTAAGAAGCTTGATTTGGACTCATAAATCAGTGGATAATCACCCTGAAGTTGAATCAATATCATAGGAGTTATGATGAAGAAGTTATCCCACTTTTAACCGAAGTGATTCCAATTGACCCTGTTTGGATATTTTACAATTTCTTCTTGATTCTAATCAAACCAGAATGAATCACGATGTAAGAAGCCTGATTTGGACTCATAAATCAGTGTATTATCACCCAGAAGTTGAATTTATATCATTGGAGATGTGATGAAGAAGTTATCTCACTTTTAACCAAAGTGATTCCAATTTATCCTGTTTGGAGATTTTGCAATTTCTTCTTGATTCTAATCAAACCAGAATGAATCACGATGTAAGAAGCTTGATTTCGACTCATAAATCAGTGGATAATCACCCTGAAGTTGAATCAATATCATAGGAGTTATGATGAAGAAGTTATCCTACTTTTAACCGAAGTAATTCCAATTTACCCTGTTTGGAGATTTTGCAATTTCTTCTTGATTCTAATCAAACCAGAATGAATCACGATTTAAGAATCTTGATTTAGACTCATAAATCAGTGGATAATCACCCTAAAGTTGAATCAATATCATAGGAGTTATGATGAAGAAGTTATCCCACTTTTAACCGAAGTGATTCCAATTTACCCTGTTTGGAGAATTTGCAATTTCTTCTTGCTTCTAATCAAACCAGAATGAATCACGATTTAAGAAGCTTGATTTGGACTCATAAATCAGTGGATAATCACCCTGAAGTTGAATCAATATCATAGGAGTTATGATGAAGAAGTTATCCAACTTTTAACCGAAGTGATTCGAGTTTACCCTGTTTAGAGATTTTTGCAATTGTTCTTGATTCTAATCAAACCAGAATGAATCACGATGTAAGAAGCTTGATTTGGACTCATAAATCAGTGGATAATCACCCTGGAGATGAATCAATATCATAGGAGTTATGATGAAACAGTTATCCCACTTTTAACCGAAGTGATTCAAGTTTACTCTGTTTGGAGATTTTGCAATTTCTTCTTGATTCTAATTAAACATGAAAGAATAACGGTGTAAGTGTTGAACTGAATGAGAAATGACGATACAAAGATTGGAGAAGGCTTAAGAAACCAAGTTGAGAGTGTCCGTACAAGGCCGTATTGTTGGAAATCAAAGCTCATGCTGTGTGAAGAGAACTCGCCATTAATGGCAGGAGAGAGAGCTTGAAAAGATGATGAGAAAGGTCTGATCTTTAACTTATGAACTTGAATCATAAACAGAGATTAAGAGAGACTAAGATAGATTAGAGAGACTAAGAAAGATTAGAGACACTAAGAAAGAGGTAGACTAGAGAGAATCAGATTCAAGAACACAAATTTATTTATGAAGTGGAGAGGGGAAATCCCCCTTACTCCCTTGATGTTTAAAATCGCTCAACACTGCCTTATTTAGGCTTACAAGCTTTACAACTCAGAAACCTAAATCTAATGGCTGATAAATCACTTGAGAATGAATGGCTAGGATGGCTGGCAAGTTTGAATCTGGTCAAGGCAAGGAATGCTTGTGATTGGTTGCCCATAGGCTCCCATGAATCAGGCTGGTTCTTTGGCTAGATACATAGTCTCATTTGCTCTTCCTTTCCAGCAAGTGACAACCAGAACCAGCCTGTCATCTCCCCTCTTCTTTCTTGCTGGCGCATTGCATCTTTCCTTGATGCCAATTTGATTCCTCTTGATCAGAACAAGCATCATTTGCGCCCTAAGTTTGCACGGCTTCATTTTAGTTCATCCTGGGAAAGCATTTCACCCTAGCTTTGCACGGTCGATGGTACGGACCTCCTGTCCGTACCACTGGCCCTATTTTTGCACAAACTCCCCAACCATCTTTAAAGGCCAAATGGAAACTTCTTTGGGTCGCCCTATTTTTGCACGGTCCGTACAAGTCCGTACGGTTCGCCCTATTTTTGCACGGTTGACCATCTCCTCCCAAATGTCTCTAAATGGTGTCTAAGTCCCTCTTGGACTTGACCCTAGCTTTGCACATCTTTAAACACTCCTAAAGCCTTCTTAGACAGTATCCGGAGGTCTTGCCCTAACTTTGCACGGGACCCAAACTTCACCCAAACTCATCCTTTGGCTCCATTTCATTTCTTCAAGTTAACACGTACAAGGCCGTACAACTAGTCCGTACAACGCCGTACACCTTTACTTACCATATGGTGAAAAGAATCAACAAAAGGTAAAAGGAGAAAGCTTACCTTGCCGGACCAGTTTACACTCTATGTCTAGGATCAACGAACCTTATGGATAAGGAGAGCTCGTGTCTTGACAGACTGGCACAGCTGGAAAGGAGAGCATCTGGTCAAGATGCCAAAGGCATCAAGCATGTGAAGCCTCTCGTCCACAAGATTCAAACGGGACGCTCCTCCAGCCTTGACTACACACGATCCTGTTGAAACCTTATCCTGTATCCGTTGCATTAAGCTTTATCCTTCTCTATATATTTGTAACACTTCCTCATTAATCAGATAAGCAATGTTTTCGAGTCTCTCTTATTCTCTCTAGTGTTCTTCATATCCAGAAATGGATTTCTAGTCTCTTTTCAAGCTTTAGTCTCCAAGTCTCTTCTAATCTCTTTTCTAATCTCTTTCAACGTCTCAAATACTCATATAACCTCAGATATCTCTTTAGTTTTCATGGTATCAGAGCCAGGTTCACTTGAATCTGGGGTTTGATTTCATTTCTTGCTCAAGAACACTCAAGAACACCTTTTTCATCCGGGAAGCTTCAAGATGGAGGGTACTAAGACTACGGTGATTCCAGTGATTATAAAGGGGGGAAACTACCTCCTATGGTGTCGTGTGGTGAAGACTGAAGTGGGGAGTAAGGGTTTGTGGAACCACATCCTTGAAGATGAAGCTCCAAAACTCATTACTCATGAAGGCGACAAGGAGATTGTTGTGTGTGATGAAGTGAAATGGATCCAGGAAGATAACCTCGTGATGTCCATCCTTCAAAGCTCTCTAGATCCATCAATCTTAGAGGCATACAACTACTGTGAGAAGGCAAAGGACCTGTGGGATACTCTCCAGAAGGTATATGGAAACATTACAAACCTTACTCGTGTGTTTGAGATTAAGCGAGCAATAAACAACTTGGCACAAGAAGATATGGAGTTCACAAAGCATCTTGGGAAGTTTAGAGCATTGTGGTCAGAGCTTGAGATGTTGAGGCCAAGCACAACCGATCCAGATGAGCTCAATGAAAGGGGTGAACAAGACAAGGTCTTTGGCTTGCTACTCACTCTTAACTCTACCTACAATGACTTGGTGAAGCACATCCTGCGAGCTTAGAAGTTACCCACTCTAGAAGAAGTCTGCGCACAAATCCAGAAGGAACAAGGATCATTGGGGCTATTTGGAGGAAAGGGGGAGCTTACCTTGGCTAATCAAGCTGAAGTCCCTCAAGCCAACAGGGTGAACAAGTATGAAGAAAGAAGGTTCAATGGAAACTGTGACCATTGCAAGAGACAAGGTCACAAGAAGCATCAGTGCTGGATCCTTCACCCACATCTCAAGCCAAACAAATTCATGAAGGATAGAGATGCAAGGGCAAATGTGAGCAATGGGGGAAGTGATCAGCATCTGATGAGTGGAGCAGGAACATCAAACCGGGCATCAGAGACTGAAGGAAGAGAAGGTGGTGAGAATAAGGCATTGGTGACCTATGCAGCTCAACCAACCAACCGTCCAAATGAACATGAGTTCATCCGCAGATCAGAAATGGATGCTCTCATCAAGATGCTCAAGGACAATGGTAACATCTTTCGTAACCTCAGGGGGTATTCATTTGGTGCTTCTAAAGTTACTAGCCTTTATGATCAAACTGATGCATATACCCACTCTAGGACTGTTGGTTTATCTCTTAGTGCTTGTAGCATGTCTAAACCATTGATAGTTGATTCAGGTGCAGCACATCATATGATTAGTGATACTAGTCTTATTAAAGAAATAGAACCTACTCATGGACATGTTATGATTGCTAATGGTGATAGGATTCCAATAAGAGGTATAGGCAAATTAAAACTGTTTGATAAGGAGTCTAGAGCTTTCTATATGCCTGAGTTTACTTCAAACTTGTTATCTGTTAAGAAATGCACTAATGATCTCAAATGCAAAGTTATCTTCAGTCCTAATGATGTTAAGTTTCAAGATATTGAAAGCAACCGTGTGATTGGGCAAGGAGTTACAAAAGGAGACCTTTACCTACTTGAAGAGATTAATGTTTTGCCTGATCCTAATTGTTCTTTTACTTCTGCTTCTGCTTCTACTTTAAATAAGAATGCTTTGTGGCATGCTAGACTAGGACACCCTCATGTTAGAGCTTTAAACTTAATGGTTCCAGGTGTTGTTTTTGAAAATAATGATTGTGAAGCTTGCATTTTAGGCAAGCATTGTAAGACTGTTTTCCATAAGTCCACTATATATATGATAATTGCTTTGATCTAATACATTCAGATGTTTGGACTTCCCCTTGCTTGTCTAGAGAGAATCATAAATACTTTGTCACATTCATAGATGAAAAATCAAAATACACCTAGATAACCTTGATTCCATCTAAAGATAGGGTGCTTGATGCATTTAGAAACTTTCATACGTATGTGACGAACCATTTCAATGCTAAGCTGAAAGTTTTTAGATCAGATAATTGTTGGAAATCAAAGCTCATGCTGTGTGAGAGAAATCGCCATTAATGGCAGAAGAGAAAGCTTGAAATGATGATGAGAAAGGTCTGATCTTTAACTTATAAACTTGAATCAGAAAGAGAGATTAAGAGAGACTAAGATAGATTAGAGAGACTAAGAAAGATTAGAGAGACTCAGAAAGAGGTAGACTAGAGAGAATCAGATTCAAGAACACAAGTTTTATTATGAAGTGGAGAGGGGAAATCCCCTTACTCCCTTAAGCTTTACAAATCGCCAACACTGCCTTTATATAGGCTTACAAGGCTTTCAATCAGAAACCTAAATCTAATGGCTGATAAATCAATTGAGAATGAATGCTAGGATGGCTGGCAAGTTTGAATCTGGTCAAAGCAAGGAAGGCTTGTGATTGGTTGCCCATAGGCTCCTATGAATCAGGCTGGTTCTTTGGCTTGATACATAGTCTCCTTTGCTCTTCCTTTCCCGCAAGTGACAACCAGAACTAGCCTGTCATCTCCTCTCTTCTTCCTGGCGCAGGGCATCTTTCCTTGATGCCAATTTGATTCCTCTTGATCATAACAAGCATCACTTGCGCCTTAAGTTTGCACGGCTTCATTTTAGGTTCATCCCGGGAAAGCATTTCGCCCTATCTTTGCACGGTCGATGGTACGGACCTCCTGTCCGTACCACTCGCCCTATTTTTGCACAAACTCCCCAACCATCTTTAAAGGCCAAATGGGAACTTCTTTGGGTCGCCCTATTTTTGCACGGTCCGTACAAGTCCGTACGGTTCGCCCTATTTTTGCACGGTCGACCATCTCCTCCCAAATGTCTCTAAATGGTGTCTAAGTCCCTCCTGGACTTGACCCTAGCTTTGCACGTCTTTAAACACTCCTAAAGCCTTCTTAGACAATCACCGGAGGTCTTGCCCTAACTTTGAACGGGACCCAAACTTCACCCAAACTCATCCTTTGGCTCCATTTCATTTCTTCAAGTTAACACTCCCCCTCAAGCTTGACTCTAGTGATCCTAAGTCAAGCTTGGAACTTTGAAGAATCCCCTCATTAAAAACCTCACCAAAGAAAACCCTTTTGGGATAAAACCTTGATGAGGGAAAAAGAGTAGGTTCCTCAAGGCCTAGGGATTGGCCAGTGGGTATTTGTGTCTTAGCATCAGTGTGATGGACACAAAGACCCTGGATCATGGCCTCAACACATGTGTGCATCTCAAATGACTTCAATGCACACAACACAACCCTTCTTGTACTCTCTTGAACTGATCTTGGTCACTCTCTCTTTCTCACAACCGTCTTGTTGTGTTCAAGGCTCAGACTACACCAGATTGCATTCAAGGAGATACAAGCTTCATAACACCTTCTTGGACCTCTTCTTGGAATGGCTTGTGTCTTCCCTTCTTTCATGGCTTCTTGCCTTCTCTTTCAGGTCAGACCACACGCCTATCTCCTCCTTGTCTTCTTGAGTATCCAAGTAAGGTACCTGATACATCATTCTACAAGTGTATCAGTTCTCAAGAGATAAACCTATCATGAATATATATAAAGTGTTAAGATCAGGTTTACTCCCTTGTTTAGATGGTGAGGAGTGGCTTCCTTGATCTGCCACTTGAATCCTCACACACTGAGCCTGGATAGCTCTTTCTCTTATCATGCAAGCTCATCCACACTACAACAAATATAGGTATTGATAGCAGATTAAGATAGCACAATTTTCCTAACTGCTATGAAAAAGTATTTGGAAGTCTGGCTAGCAAAATTATAGCATTTTACTTATGCTATGCCGAGAAAACAGTTAACATAAAAAAAAATCACTAACCACCCGATTAGCGCCAACACTTAGTGAAAAAATTGATTTAGGCGGTATGTTTTAAGAACATAACTTTTTCATAGCATTAAAAAAAATAGAAAGGGATCGGATTTACCTCGTTCTCGCCGTCTTCCCTTTCTTCTCCACCTCCATCGAGCTCCACCATCTCCGACTCGTTTCACCGTCTTCCCTTCCTCTCCACATCCTCTCTCCACCATCTCCGACTTCATCGCTCACCAACCCTTCCTCTCCACATCATCTCTCGACCATCTCCGCTGCGTTTTCTCCATCTTCCCTTCCTTTCCACATCATCTCTCCACCATCTCCACCGCGTTTTCTCCATCTTCCCTTCCTCTCCACATCCTCTCTCCTCCATCTACGACTCCATCGCTCACAAAACCTTCCTCTCCACAACCTCTCTCCACCATCTCCGCCTCGATCTCTCATCGCTCACCAACCCTCCCTCTGCACTACATCTCTCCACCATCTCCGAGTTGATTTCAAAACCGCTCACCATCCGTAACAGATTCTACAATTGGATTCAGCCATCATCATCTCCAATTTCAAATCCGAGATTCTAATTTAAGAGTGAGGTCTTAACTTTGATTGATCCAAGTTGTAAAAGTATATAGGTCTTACATTAGATTCGATTGAAGTTGTGAAAGTAATTAGGCTTTAGATTCGATTGACTCAAGTTGTGATTAGTTAGGTTTTGGGTTCATATTTGTTTCCATTAATCAGAATTTTTTTTTTGCAGGTGCGGGTTCGTGTCTTCACAAGCTTACAGCTTCTACATTCTGTCGAGGTTAGATACATCGATCACTTATTCTCAGATTATAATTGTTTTGTAGACATTGATCTTGTTGTTTGCGGTTTACACGTTGAAGCAAAATTTATATTCTTGTTATTGCTTGAACCATGTACACTTGTTTGAACTATGGCAAGGGTTTTAATAATGTTGGACAAGTCGTGGGTGCATTTAAGTAGGTATGTACATTTCTTTAAGTGTTCAGCTTATACATTTCAAAAATTATCGTCATAACTTTTTTTTTCATGAACTTTAGAGTTGATCCTGCATACGAGAGAGCTGCCCGAGGTTTTGTCAATGGTGTTACTGATAAGTTAGGAGTTAATGGGAAGATTGTATGTCCATGCGCCCGATGTCGTAATCTGTATCGCCATACAAGTGAGGAGGTTGTCTCTCATTTGGTTATAAATGGAATGGATGATGCTTACAAGGTACGGTCGGATTGGTTTCACCATGGAGATGGTAGCTCTGTTGATGTAGTGGATGTCAAAGATAGATGCTGGAATGGTGAGATTCTTAGTTTATATGAAGCTGCAAACTGTCTAGATGAGGATTTAGCAAATAGGGGGTCACAGTTACGTGAGTCAGTTGAGGGTGAGGACAGGAAAGAAGATGAGTTCTTAGCAAAACTTGCAGAGGCTGAGACCCCCTTGTATCCGACGTGTTCGAGTCATAGCAAACTATCAGCTGTAGTTTCACTGTTTAGGATTAAATCTCAGAATGGGTGGTCAGACAAGAGCTTTGATGACTTGCTGCAAACATTGCCAAATATGTTACCTGAAGACAATGTGCTGCACACATCAACTTATGATGTTAAGAAGTTTTTGAAAACTTTTGATATGGGATATCAAAAGATTCATGCTTGTGTTAAAGACTGCTGCTTATTTAGAAAGAAGCTGAAGACGGCTGAGAGTTGTCCAACATGCAAAGCGTCTAGATGGAAGACCAACATGCATACTGGTGAAATCAAGAAGGGTGTTCCACAGAAGGTTTTGAGATACTTTCCAGTAATACCTCGTCTGAAAAGGATGTTCAGATCGGAGAAAGTGGCAATGGATTTACGATGGCATTTCAATAACAAGA
Source organism: Moricandia moricandioides (assembly GCA_905132885.1). Classification (NCBI taxonomy): domain Eukaryota; kingdom Viridiplantae; phylum Streptophyta; class Magnoliopsida; order Brassicales; family Brassicaceae; genus Moricandia; species Moricandia moricandioides. Next base: position 146,620 of record CAJHQQ010000553.1, read on the forward strand.
GCACAGATGGGAAACTGCGCCATCCAGTAGACTCTGTTACTTGGCAGTCAATGAATGACAAGTATCCGTCGTTTGCAGCGGAGGAGAGGAACTTGCGACTTGGGCTTTCAACAGATGGATTTAATCCCTTCAGTATGAAGAACAGCCGATACAGTTGTTGGCCTGTGTTACTGGTGAATTACAACATGGCTCCTGACTTATGTATGAAGGAGGAGAACATAATGCTCAGTCTGCTGATTCCAGGACCACATCAACCGGGTAATAGTATAGATGTTTACTTAGAGCCCTTGATAGAAGATTTAAATCATTTGTGGTCAATAGGCGAGTCAACATACGATGCAGTTAGTAAGACTACCTTTACGCTTAAGGCAATGCTTCTTTGGACTATTAGTGATTTCCCGGCTTACGGAAATCTGGCTGGTTGTAAAGTGAAGGGTAAAATGGGTTGTCCTATATGCGGGAAGCACACAGATAGTTTGTGGCTGAAGAATAGTAGGAAGTTTGTATTTATGGGCCACCGGAAAAGTTTGCCTCCGTTGCATAGTTTTAGAGGAAAGAAGGCTTGGTTTGATGGGAAAACAGAACATGGGACGAAAGGAAGGATACTCACAGGCAGGAATGTCTCATTTCTGTTGAGAAATTACAAGAATGTTTTTGGTAATAGAAAACAGTCTGGGAAAAAGAGGGCTCCTCGAGTTGACATACCATCTGATAACGAGGAGGAAGTAAGTGGATCTGATGAGGATGAAGATGTAGGAGACAAAGACGAAGAGGAATTGTCTAGATGGAAAAAACGTTCCATTTTTTTCTCATTGCCTTATTGGGAGGTATGTTTAAAATTTTTATTTACTAAATGTTTAAGTCTGTAAGAGTTGTTCTGATATTTATCTTTATTTGCTTTGACATGAGAAGGAGCTCCCTGTTCGGCATAATGTAGACGTTATGCATGTAGAGAGGAATGTGGCTGCAAGCTTGATTGCGACATTGTTACACTGTGGCAATTCAAAGGATGGTCTAAAGGCTAGAAAGGATCTTGAAAGTCTTGGTATCAGGAAGGATTTGCATCCAAAAGCTCAGGGTAAAAGGACATTACTTCCACCAGCTCCATGGTCTTTATCAAAGTCAGAGAAACACATCTTCTGTAAGCGGCTCTATGATTTTAAAGGTCCTGATGGCTACTGTGCTAATATATCTAGTTGTGTATCATTAGAGGAGTGTAAGGTGATGGGACTCAAATCGCATGATTACCACGTCCTAATGCAACAACTGCTGCCAGTAGCAATCAGGGGCTTATTACCTAAGGGTCCTAGGGTAGCCATTCTCCGTTTATGCGCTTTCTTCAACCTTCTATGCCAACGAGTAATCGATATGGAACAACTCCAGAAAATGGAATCAGAAATCGTGGAGACTCTCTGCATTTTTGAAAGATTTTGGCCACCCACTTTCTTCGACATCATGGTTCACTTGTGTGTGCATCTAGGCAGAGAAGCTCGACTTGGTGGTCCTGTCCATTTCCGATGGATGTATCCTTTTGAAAGGTATGTCTTCTTGTGTAAAAAATTAATTTTATCTTGTAGTTCGAATTACTAATATAATTGGTATTTTCACTATTATCAGGTTCATGAAAGTTTTGAAAGATTATGTAAGAAACACAGCACGACCAGAGGGGTGTATAGCTGAGTCTTATCTTGCAGACGAGTGCATGAAGTTCTGCTCGGCTTTCTTGAAGACTACCACAAATGTAGAAGACAAAGAGGACAGAAACACTGAGTACGAGAGCCATTCCAACCTTGAAGGTCGTCCTATATCAGCTGCTCGCTCATTCCAATTATCTGCAACAGAGTTGAAAATAGCTCATCTTGCTGTAATACAAAATACGGCTATGGTGGATCCATTTGTTGAGTAAGTTTCTCTTACTACTTACAATATTATTCATTGAAACTTATTTTAGATTCTTTGGACTGAGGTTTGTTTTTTTCATATGCAAGTGCTCATTTACAGCATCTACAAGAGTCAAATAGTAAATGTCAACGGGATGCAACTTATTTATGGCGTATGCACACTGAAAAATTTGCGGGTTGGCTAAAGCAACAGGTCTCTTAGTTCTTGAAATGTTTATTTATTCGAATTTATACCCATGTACTTTAACTGACCTATTTTTTTAAATAAATTTTAGAAACCTATTGATTCATCTGCTGAGGAAGAGACACTGAAGTGGCTGGCTTATGGACCTCGTATTATAGTCAAATCTTACACAGGCTACATTGTGAATGGCCTACGGTTTCATACGAAGGAAGTGCATAGGCTAAGTCAGAATAGTGGGGTTTATTATGAGGCAACAGCAATGTGTAGATCAAGTGCAAGGGACACATCGCAGGTGGTAGACGTTGTATCCTACTATGGAAGAGTAGTTGATATTATTCTACTGGATTACAATGCCTTCTACGTGCCAATATTCAGGTGTGAATGGGCAGTTAAAGGTAACGGTGTAAAGGTAGAGGACGGCTTTACGCTGGTTAATTTTAATCACAGCCACATATCCTTTGGAAAGGATCCTTTCATTTTAGCATCTCAGGCGAGACAGATATTTTACTCAAGAGAAAATGATGAATCAAGTTGGTATGTAGTAAGAAGGGTCCAACCAGAGATACAGTGATGAGAAAGTGGATGAGTTACAGCCAGAAGTAGGTCTACTGCCTTCGGAAATGGATATGAGTCTAGAAGACATATCAGAGGAAGCTGATTATGTCAGAGCTGATAGTGAAGGAATATATGTTTGATTTCTATGATTAAGAATTCTTGGGTTTGCATTACATTTTTTGGTTGATTATCTATTATGGAATAAATGATTGATTGCATTGATTTACTATTTAGGATTCATGTTTGAGTTGGTTTGAGTATGAGCTAATTGTTGAGTTTCTCTTGAGTTTTATTGTAGGATTTTCATGGCTGGTGGTAAGGGAGAAAGCAATCCAGGAAAAGGAAAAGCCAACCACAAGATGATGAACCTCAATTCATCGCCACAACTTACCATGGGATTGAGGAATCACTGCCTCTATACAAAGACAACCCGACACAGCCACAGCTTGATGAACCACGAGGTGCTAATGACGAAGGAGAAGAACTCAACCAAGATGCAGGACGTGCTAATGCTCCTGTAGAAGAACCCATCATAGATTCTGAAGCTGCTACTGATGGTGGAGAAGAACTCAACAAAGATTCTGAAGATGCTACGGCTCCTAGAGAAGAACCCAACAAAGACGCCGAAGGTGCAAAGATTGCTGATGAGGATACTAATATGGTACAGCCCCGGTCTAAGAAACGTAGAGGAGAAACGAAGATGAAAGATATTGCGAGAGATCCTAATGCACGAATTAAAGTGGATTTCACCGAGTTTGGAGAACCTTGTGGAGAAGGATCAGTTAAGCTATCTTCTTACTTAGGTCCCTTGGTAAGGGAACATGTTCCTGTCGTGATTGATGATTGGAGAAAAATTGGCGAGGACCGGAAAACTGTTCTATGGAAGTCTGTTCAGGTAATTTGTTTCTGTTGACACTGTAAATTATTTTTCGTTATCTGCCTTACAACTCTTATTGTTCTTGTAGTTACGTTTTGAACTGGATGGGGAGTACGAGAAAGCGGCAGTTATGAAACAGATGGGATGCATATGGAGGGCCTCTAAATCACGCTTGGTTAATCAGATTCTGAATGCTGAGAATCACACAGAGCGTTTGAAGTTGAAGCCGGATAATATTCAACTTGCAGAGTGGAGGAAGTTTGTGAAAGAGAAGACTAGTAAAGAGTTCAAGGTATGACATTTTAATTAGTTATATTATCCTACATCTGCTTGCTAACACTTCTATATAGGCTGTTAGGGAGTCGTACAAGGAAAGAAGACGTAAGCAGATTCCTCACACATGTAGCCGTAAAGGAATGGTTAGATTGGCAGAAGATCTAGTAAGTATATATATATATTTCCTATGAACGAGCCTGATTAGTGTATTTGTCTCTCTTTTTTTTTAAATTGTTTTGTTCCTTCATCGTTAACCTGAATCATTATGCAGAAAAAAGAGAGCTCTGTTCCTGATGAAGTGACGAGACTGAATGTGTGGGTGAAGTCGCGTACTAAAAAGGATGGTACTGCAGTAAACACATATGCTGCTGAGAAAATAGTAACTTTTAATTTGTTCTCTCTTATTCTTTGTGATGTTTAAAATTATAGTTAAAAATCATACTAAAAATTTGAACATGTGACAGGAAAAGGCAAATGAGTTTATTAGGTCTGAGCATCATGGATCATCATCATCAAACCCAAAAGACGATATTCTTACTCAAATCTTGGGACCTGACAATCCTGGACGATTGAGGGCTATGGGTAGAGGAATGAGTGTGAGCAAACTGGCTTTTTTCGAAGTGAAGAATAAGTATGTGACTCAAATGCAACAGACACAAAATCATTTGATGCAGCAGGTCCAAGAATTGCAAGAGGCTCTTGCTAAAATGAATACTCGAGTAAGTTTTTTCAGAGCAACTCTCCATTGGTTATTGTTTTCTTTAAAAATGCTAACCTTATTTTTATGTTGGATTTCCAGCGGCCAGACTCGGAAGAGGGTGAGAATTCAGCACCAAGAGTAAGTACTAGTGGAAATAGTATTCTTATGAGAAACTAGCTTGAATGGAATGTAACAGTTGTGTTGATTAATCTTTGTAGAGTGTGACGAATAATAGGACACCGCAGCCTAAGTGTATCCTATATGATTGGTGTGACAAGGAATGCAAAGTAGCCGAGGGTCGTTATCTGTCTTGTGATGAAATGGAGTTTGTTAACAATGTGCCATTGGGCCCTAATTCAGTTAAGGTGGTAGTTGAGACGGCTTTTGAAGTAGATGCATTTCTTTGGAGACCGGCGCCGAAAATTTACACTATTGGTCAGGTTGTAGGAGAAACAGTGGCGTGGCCTCAAGATTCTGTTCTTGTTCTTGAGGAGGAAATCGATACAGATGACATACTTGGTAAAGTAAGGTTTTCAGTCCTCATCTCAGTTTGCTGTCTACGTTTCAGTTTTATAAAATCTAGTAATCAAGTAATGTTTTTCATATGTTGGATTTATTGGTTTGACAGAGCCCTGAGACAGTAGAGAAGAACAAGTGCAAACTTCTACATTGGTTAACACACGATGAAGAAACTGTTGCTGAAGGTCGTTGGGAGAGTCGTGATCCCAAAGCCTTGGTGGATGGCCTTCCTCGTGGACCAAATGCTGTGAAAGTATATGTAGATGCGGTGACGGTACCTCAGACTTTTCTTTGGAGGCCAACGGAAAAACACTCAAACCTTGTTGATTGTTTGAAGACGTATGTAGCATGACCTGTCAGCAGAGTTATATTCGACAATTTAGACACTGAGTCACCAGCTACATCATCTCCTCGTAGGCACTCACAACTACACACTCCACCGGCTCCTGCTAAGATTTCTAAACCAGTGGCACAAACTCCTTCAAGCTCTCAGAAGGTAAGTATTAGTGTAGGTTGTGTTGATATAACTAATAAAGTTGGTAATGGTTTCCTATGTCTTACACTAATGGACATCGTTCTCATACATAGATTGTGAAAGAAGGTCAGAAGTGCAAACTGCTGGAAATTACCGGTCAGAAAGTTGTTGTTGCAGAAGGACGCTGGTCTTCGAACAACCCAGAACAGTTAGTGCATTTTGTTCCGTTGGGAAAAAATGCAGTTCGTGTGTGGGTTGATGTAGTCAAGGTGGATGATGCCATGGTTTGGAGGCCTACATCTGCAATCGAGTGTATGGAGGATGCTATTGGTACCACTATAGCATGGCCTGAAGACAAAGTTGTCATCGTGTGAGGAGGAATAAGACCATTATGGTATTCTACTTTCATGCTTTAGAACTTATGGTACTTAGTGCAAATGACACTTGTGTTCTTACTTTTGAACTTAATTATGACATGGTATTTCTATTATGGAGAATTTAAATTTCAGACTTGGTTGATTTCTTTATGAGCATTTGGTGTATTTATACTGAACCAGTTATTGTATTTCGAAAAGCTATTTTATTGCACGAAACAGCATATAAAATAAGTCATGATAGAGTGACTTGATATCACAAAATAGAAGCTATAAATCAAATATACATAACTCAATACCACTGCTGCGACACATCATCAAATAGCACCAATGTAAAGCTACTACAATGTAATTGATGGCTACAGAATATAGCTATTTTACAAAAATATATAGCAAAATAAAAAAAGTTATTAAATCATTTACAACAACACAAATTAATAGCTATTAATAGGTTTAATACAACAGAATATAAGAGCTGTTATATAATTTTCTATAGCACAAATAGTGTGTAATAAATAACCTTTACACAGCAAGAGCGTAACGCTATTATAGGCTACTCTACGATAGTGTCCTCCCAAAACGCTATCGTATATAGGTACTCTATTATAGCGGTTGATTCCATAGCATTTATGAAACCGCTATGTATACCATATAATAGCGTTATCTGTATGCTATAAAAAGCCATATTTGTTGTAGTGATTTCATTTCTTCAAGTTAACACTCCCCCTCAAGCTTGACTCTAGTGATCCTAAGTCAAGCTTGGAACTTTGAAGAATCCCCTCATTAAAAACCTCACCAAAGAAAACCCTTTTGGGATAAAACCTTGATGAGGGAAAAAAAGTAGGTTCCTCAAGGCCTAGGGATTAGCCAGTGGGTCTTTGTGTCTTCGCATCAGTGTGATGGACACAAAGACCCTGGATCATGGCCTCAACACATGTGTGCATCTCAAATGACTTCAATGCACACAACACAACCCTTCTTGTACTCTCTTGAACTGATCTTGGTCACTCTCTCTTTCTCACAACCGTCTTGTTGTGTTCAAGGCTCAGACTACACCAGATTGCATTCAAGGAGATACAAGCTTCATAACACCTTCTTGGACCTCTTCTTGGAATGGCTTGTGTCTTCCCTTCTTTCATGGCTTCTTGCCTTCTCTTTCAGGTCAGACCACACGCCTATCATGAATATATATAAAGTGTTAAGATCAGGTTTACTCCCTTGTTTAGATGGTGAGGAGTGGCTTCCTTGATCCGCCACTTGAATCCTCACACACTGAGCCTGGATAGCTCTTTCTCTTATCATGCAAGCTCATCCACACTCCCCCTCAAACTTGAGACCGAGTATAGAGAAGGTTCAAGCTTGAATGGTGAGCGCATGATGGCTCTTTGATAAGTCATGTGGAGAGTACCACCATCTTCTCCAGACTTGATACTTGATCCTCCACTACATTACCATTGCATAGAGGAGATACCTCAGTCCACTCTACAAGCACTCCTCACTTAGCTTGTTGAGTGACCTTCTTCCTCCTTCACTGCGGCATGATCTCTTTCTAGATCAGCATGCAATGGCCTTGAGTACCACAGGTCATTGAGCCCCAAGGATCATCAGGTGGCTCAGTTTTCTCCCCTCCTCAAGTTTGGAATGAGCAACACACCAAACTTGAAGTGAGCCTCAATGAGCCTTAAGATCAGGAGCATTCCATCTAAATGGATAATGCATTCAACCACTGATCAACCTTCCCCTTTTAACTCCAATGCCTTTGATCATCAGTCTCCTCCAGACTTAGATGATGATCACTTGCCTTGTGTATTTGAATACACACCAGCAACCTTTCCCTATGGGATATGCCTTCCTCTTTCACTCGGATGTATGGTGAACCAAGAGCACACCTAGTGAACCTGAAACAACACTCAAACTCCAGCAAAGATAAGACACAATGCATTGGCTTGTGCCAATGTCTCACTCGCATTGCACTTAGATGTCCTCTTATTATAGTTAAGATCCATCTAATGCAAGCTTTCCATTCTCTAAATGCAAGCAAGCTCTTATCAGAATCAAGACAAGACATTTAGGAACTCTCATAACCAATATGCAACAACCTTTAGTGATTCTAATGCAAGCTAGCTGGATACAAATTTTAATCTAACATCCTAGCAACACAAGTCATTAAGAACCGAGGCTAAGCCATAGTATTATGAACCATCAGACCAATACTCTACATTAAATCAGATTCTATTCATGTATGCAACAGATTCAGAACATACTATCTAATATCATGTCAAGCACCATTTAGAACTGAAGCAAGCATTTTTAAATTCTCAAACACCAAACAAGACTTATTAAGCATCCTGGGACAGATTCAAGATAATATAATCAAGCAATCATTAATAATATCATCATGTTTCAATCACATACTCAACACACAGCAAGAGTCATTATCACAATCTCAATATCAAGATGAGTTTAAGATTTGCTTACTCAAGGAACCAGGTTGGTTCCTTAGTCTCTAGATGCAAACCACCAAGGCTTTTGTTGGATTTTGGAGTCTGGATCGTCACCCACCTCCTTCTCCTTCATTCCATGGCCACCATCTTGTACCAAACAGCTCAAAGACCCCTCCTTTCTTCAATAACCCCAGGCGCCATCTTTCTAGAAAGCTTTCACTTTGAAATGAGATGATGAACAGCTTTTGGACAAGGCGCTTTGGAGTGGCCCCTCCACACACCTTTGCTTCCAAGAACCTTCACCATCAGGCTTGATAGGAAACAGGGTGAGGAACCACGGAAAATCACCAAGCTTCAGCCTTTCTTCTTCTTGAATGACCTGAACTGGATCTATGTTGTCTTCAAGGTTTGTTCTTGAGCTGAGGAGAGAGCACTGTGTTTTTTTTTGTGGAAGCTATCACCAAGATCTGATGAACCTGGCTCTGATACCATGTTGGAAATCAAATCTCATGCTGTGTGAGAGAAATCGCTATTAATGGCAGAAGAGAAAGCTTGAAATGATGATGAGAAAGGTCTGATCTTTAACTTATGAACTTGAATCAGAAACAGAGATTAAGAGAGACTAAGATAGATTAGAGAGACTAAGAAAGATTAGAGAGAGAGACTAAGAAAGAGGTAGACTAGAGAGAATCAGATTCAAGAACACAAGTTTTATTATGAAGTGGTGAGGGGAAATCCCCCTTACTCCCTTAAGCTTTACAAATCGCCAACACTGCCTTTATATAGGCTTACAAGGTTTTCAATCAGAAACCTAAATCTAATGGCTGATAAATCACTTGAGAATGAATGGCTAGGATGTTGATATGAGTAAATAAAGAAGAGGATGAGAGCACTTAGTCTAAGGAATGAGATCAAGGAGGAGTTGGTGCAAAGTTGGGGCAAGTGTACGGACTGTACGGCCGACTGTACGGATCACTTGACCCAAACCCACTTTTGCTCAACCAAGAAGACATTTTGGTAATGTGCAAAACTAGGGCAAGTTGTACGGATGGTATGTGGCGTACAGTTTATCACTTGTTTACTCTGGAGTCCAAACTTGGAAGGCAAGGAAGTAAGGAAGCTGAGGTAAATGCATGGGAGGTTAAAAGGAAGGTTAACTTGAGTTGGCTCGGTAAAGAACGGGGATAAGATTCTGGATAAGGAAGGGAGAAGGCTCGACCTTTACAGCCTGTCTACGAGCTGGAAAGGAGAGAGGATCAAGTCAAGATGCCAAAGGCATCTAGCCTTCTCAGCCAAGTATTCAAAATAGGCGCGCCTACTCCCTAAGTGTGTCCACGTTAACCATCTGCTTACCATTCCTATTATGACTGTTTATGGCTTAGATTAAGGCTCCCTCTCTCTATATATTGTATCACATACTCATAGTAATAAATCAAGCAAACATTTTCAGTGATACTCTCTCTCTCTCTCTCTTGTTCATCATGAACACTACTCTCTAAAGCTTGGATACATTTCATTCTTCTATTAGATTCGCATACTTATCTCTTCTACTCTAAAAATCTCATGGTATCAGAGCCAAGTTACTCATATCCTGGTGTTTGAATCCTCTTTCTTTCACCTTCATTTCGTGTTCAAGCTGTTCTTGAGAGATGGAAGGAAGCAAGATAGTGGTGACGGTTCCGGTGACACTTAAAGCTGGTGGAAACTACCTGTTGTGGTCTCGCCTAGTGAAGACTGCGGTTGGGAGCAAGGGTTTGTGGAGTCATGTGTCTGATGGAGCTCCAAAACCAGTTGCTGACAAGGATAAAGGCACAGAAGAATCTTCTCTTGCTGATCAACATAAGTGGATTCAAGATGACATGATGGTTCTAACCATGATTCAAGGGTCTCTAGATGCATCTATCCTTGAGGCATACAGCTACTGTGAGACGCCAAAGGATCTATGGGAGACACTCCAGAAGATCTATGGAAACACATCCAATCTGAGCCGGGTGTTTGAGCTAAAGAGGGCTATCAACACTCTTGTGCAAGAAGAGGTGGAGTTTACTAAACACTTGGGAAAGTTCAGGGCCTTATGGTCTGAACTAGAGATGCTTAGACCAAACACCACTAATCAAGATATCCTCATGGAGAGGCGTGAGCAAGATCAAGTGTTTGGATTACTTCTGACTCTGAATCCAGCCTTCAATGATTTGATTAAACACATACTGAGATCCTCAAAGCTTCCAACCTTAGAGGAAGTATGTGCTCAAATCCAGAAGGAGGAAAGGTCTTTCGGATTGTTTGGTGGCAAGGGGGAACTCTCTCTTGCTAACAAAGCTGAGGCTGTTCAAGCTAACAAAGCCATGTACAGACCAGATGAAAGGAGAAGTGGTGAGGATAGAAGGTTTGGAGGTAACTGTGATCATTGCAAGAAGCCGGGTCACAAGAGGAGCCAATGCTGGATACTCCATCCCCACCTCAAGCCTGTGAAGTTTATGAAGGATAGAGATGCAAGAGCCCACCTCTCAGCAGAACAAGTGAATCTGGTCCATCTGGAGCTAGTTCAACAATGCGTGAAGGTGAAGGAAAGGCCTTAGCTTCTCAACACACGCCATTGAAGAGCATGGAGCATGAACTGGTCAGGAGATCAGACATTGATGCTCTAATCAAGGCTCTCAAGGAGAATGGTAATGTATCTGGTAACCTCTTAGGGTACTCCTATGCTTCATATAACCTAATGAATATCCCTGATGAATCATATGTTGCATCTCAATGGCTTAAGAACCTTAGTCATTTAGAACATACTCTTGATATGCCTAGTTCCCACACTGCTCATAGCACATGTAAGCCTCTAATAGTTGATTCAGGGGCATCTCATCATATGATCAGTGACAATAGTCTTATAAAGAATATAGAACCTGCTCATGGTCATGTAATGATTGCAAATGGAGATAGAGTAGCCATAAAAGGAATAGGTACATTAAGACTGTTTGACAAGGATTCTAAAGCTTTCTATATGCCTGAATTCACATCTAATCTTCTATCTGTTAAGAAATGCACAACTGATTTACATTGCAATGTTATATTCAGTCCTAATGATGTGAAGTTTCAGGATATTGAGAGCCATAAGTTGATTGGAAAGGGAGTTGCAAGAGGAGACCTCTATATGTTGGAAGACACAGATCCTATTTCTAGTCTTTGTTACTCGTTTAGTTCTACTTCAGTCTTGAATAAAAATGCATTATGGCATGCTAGATTAGGACATCCACATGTTAGAGCTCTAATTTTAATGTAATCAGGTGTCATATATAAAAATAATGAATGTGAAGCATGTATCTTGGGCAAGCATTGTAAATCAGTCTTTCATAAATCCACTACGTTATATGAGAAGTGCTTTGATCTTGTGCATTCTGATGTATGGACTGCCCCTTATCTATCTAGGGAAAATTACAAGTACTTTGTAACATTCATTGATGAAAAATCAAAATACACCTGGATAACACTCATTCAAACTAAAGATAGAGTGCTTGATGCATTTAGAAATTTCCAGGCTTATGTAACTAACCACTATAATGCCAAGATAAAGATTTTCAGGTCTGACAATGGTGGTGAGTACACAAGCTTGGCCTTCAAGCAACACCTATCTCAACATGGGATTCTTCATCAGACAAGCTGCCCTTATACACCCCAACAAAATGGAGTTGCTGAGAGGAAGAATAGACACCTTATGGAAGTTGCTAGATCCATCATGTTTCAGTCAAATGTTCCAAAGAGGTTTTGGAGTGATGCTGTGATGACTGCGTGCTACCTGATCAATAGGATACCAACCAGGGTATTGGATGACAAGGCTCCATTTGAGGTGTTAAACGAGGAGAAGCCAGTATTACATCATATGAGGGTGTTTGGGTGTTTGTGCTTTGTGCTAGTACCAGGAGAAATGAGGAGCAAACTGGAACCAAGAAGCACAAGAGCAATGTTTATTGGCTACTCAACAACACAGAAGGGTTACAAATGCTTTGATCCAAAGACAAGAAGAGTTCTGGTGTCAAGGGATGTAAAGTTTGTGGAATCCAGAGGATACTATGAAGAGAAGAGCTGGGATGATTTGAAGGATCTATCTCAAGCATCTGATAAGGCAACTAGCCTCCGGATCATTCTTGAAGGTCTTGGGATTAATATGACCCAGGATCAGATAAGGCAAGGAGTGCCTAACACTCATGAAGCTGAAGATCAAACCAACCATGATCATGAAGGGGGAAATGGACCTGAGGTTGAAGATCAAGAAGAAGGCTCAGGAAGTCATGATCAAGGTGAAGTTCCAAATGAAGATGGAAGTGAAGGAAACCATGATCCTGAAGAAGAAGGTCATGGAAGTCAGGAAGAACAAGTAGTAGAGGCTCCACTAAGAAGAAGCACACGGATAAGAAGGGATCCATCAAACTGGATAAACACAAGGGTATACTACAATGCACAAGCAGTAGCACATCCTGATCAAATGGTATGCTCACTTGCTGAAATCCCAAAAGAGCATTGTGCATTCATCACAAGTCTAGATGAAAGTCATGTTCCAAGTTCTTATGAGGAAGCAATGGAGGATGAAGAATGGAGAAGCTCAGTGGCTGATGAAGCAAATGCAATGATAAAGAATGAGACATGGTATGAAAGTGAGTTGCCTAAAGGGAAAAAGGCTGTGACCAGTAGATGGATTTTCACTATCAAGTTCCTACCAAATGGAAAGATAGAAAGGAGGAAGACAAGACTGGTGGCTAGAGGGTTTACACAAACCTATGGAGAAGACTATATAGATACATTTGCCCCGGTTGCCAAGCTTCACACTATCCGGATTGTCCTATCTGTGGCGACTAATCTGAAGTGGGATCTATGGCAAATGGATGTGAAGAATGCATTCCTCCAGGGAGAGCTTGAAGATGAAGTATACATGAAGCCTCCACCAGGTCTTGAAAGTCTTGTCAAACCAGGGAATGTGTTGAGATTAAAGAAAGCTATATATGGTCTAAAGCAGTCTCCTAGAGCTTGGTACAACAAGCTGAGTACTACTTTGAATGGACGAGGCTTCAGAAGATCAGAATTGGATCACACACTCTTCACTCTCACCACATCCTCGGGTAATTACTCGTCCTGATATTTGACCATTACTCGTCCTGATATTTGTTTTGCTGTGAACCAGGTGAGCCAACATATGCAAGAGCCAAGAGATCATCACTGGAGGATGGTGGACAGGATCCTAAGTGATGTGATCATGGACCGGATCACTAAGGAGGACAAGGAGAGTCTAGATGAGCCACATGAAGCCACAATGCATCAACCACTTGATGAGGATGCTCTAGCCATTCCTGAAGGTCCCATGACTCGTTCCAGAGTCAAGAAGCTTAAGGAGAATGTTGTTGGATTACTCACTTCACATCCACAACAAGAAGGTCTTGGACAAGGTTTGATCCGAGATGTCTTGATCACCATTCAAGCCATCTCTACACCAAACTGAGTTAGTGTCTAGGCAGACATGGGGTGCGTGCTCTTTTCCTTGCTTTTGGTTTTGTCCCACGAGGTTTTCCAGGAGGAAGGTTTTTAACGAGGCCACAACTTGTCTACACATCACCTAAGTGCTATTCTCGGTCCAAGACTAATAGAAGTTGCATTTTATTTCATTTTAAACTTATAGACTATAGTTTTAGTTCTTTCCTTTTTTGGATTCATGTCGAAACCCTAGAGGATTTGTCTCTGGTTTCTTATTTAAAGGGTTCTCTACACCCCTTTGTAATCATCCAACCTTTTCAATACAAGTCTTATTCATCTTGACGGCTCTCTCTCTCTCTAAAAGAAGTGTGCCGAGTTCTGGTGTGTCATATCCAGAGTCTAAGGGTGTTTAGTTTGGTGTGTAATATCCAAATCATTCACCTAGGAGTATCAAGAGATCATTCATCCCTCTTGTGTCACCATTCAATCCACACGCCTTGAAGAACTTGAGTCTTTGATTCGTTCTTGCAAGGATCTATCCATTCCCATCAACCAAAGAGCATCCTAGGGACGCATCAAGTGGTATCAGAGCAACTTTGGTTGGGAAGTACTCGCTATCTCTCTTTGCTTTTTTCTTGTTTCTTTTGTTTTGTTCAATCCGTGTTTCATCTTTATCTTTTGAATAAGCATTAGAACTCTTTGTTTTAGGGCTGCTCGTGACTGCATAGAGTTTAGACAAAGATTTTTAGACTTTCCTTTTTTGGTTCTGCGGAAACCCTAGAGAGAGAAGAACCCTAGCCGCATGCATCTTTCTTTGTCGATCACTTTGTGCATTAGTCTAAGTTGTTTAACACCTTGAACACGAGCAATACTAGGATTGTTAGGTTGCTAGAAACCCTTAGGAGTGTTTAGGAAAAAGATTAGAAGCTTTTCCATTTTGCTTGAAATCGATTTCCTTTTCACTTAGCCGATTTCCTTTTTACTTGTTGTCTTGCGAGACAAGCTTGTTTGCTTTTCCTTTTTGCTTGTTTTTCTTTTCCTTTTTGCTTGTCTTCTTCCCTAGAACCCTTTACTGGTTGTCTTGTTTGTCTTTAAGCAGGTACAATGGTGTCCGAGTCTGAAGAAGAAGCTGAACTTGTCCGGAAGAACAAACTACTCATGGAAGCTATGTCGGCTCAACTCAATCAAAACATGATTGCAACCATGACCGAGATGATGAGGACCAGCCTCAGTGACATCAGAAGAGAGTTGAGAGAAGACATCAGGAGAGCTACTAGTCACTTACCAAACCAAGAGACTAGGAGAGAAGAGAGACCACAAGCCGCACATCAAGCAACTCGCCAAACAACTCGCCAAGAACATGATGGTTATGAGGAGACTGATGACGAGTATGATCACCTCAGCTCATCCTCAAGAAGACCTAGGCGTGCCCAAGAGAGAAGAGTGAACCAAGGAGATGATCTTGCTGGTTTGAAGATCAAAATACCCCCATTCCATGGCAAGGCTGATCCGGATGCCTATCTTGAGTGGGAGAAGAAGATTGAGCTAGTCTTTCAGTGCAAGCAATACACCAACCACAAGAAGATTCAGATTGCTGCCACTGAATTCTATGACTATGCTTTGAGTTGGTGGGATCAATACCTCACAACTCGTAGAAGGAATGGAGAGGAACCGGTTGAAACTTGGACAGAGATGAAGTCAATCATGCGCAAGAGATTTGTTCCAAGCCATTACCTTAGAGACTTGCACCACCGGCTGAGGAAGCTTACCCAAGGTTCAAGATCAGTGGAGGAGTATTACCAAGAGATGGAGTTGCTCATGCTGAGGGCCAACATATCAGAGGATAGAGAAGCAACCATGTCAAGGTTCCTTTGTGGCTTAAACCGAGAGATACAAGACAATGTTGAGATGCAACATTATGTGGAGCTAGAAGAGATGCTACACAAGGCTATTCTTGTTGAGCAACAACTCAAGAGGAGGGGACACTCACGCAATCAGTATGGCTCTAACCGGTTACACCACAACAAGGAAGAGAAGACACCTTATTCTAAGGAGTCTAAACCATTCCAGAAGGACAACAAGTCCTATCCAAGAGAAGAGGCCAAACCAATCAGTGCTCTTGACAAGGGCAAAGGCAAGGTTGAGGCATCTAGTTCCAGAGCTCGTGATGTCAAGTGCTTCAAGTGCCAAGGAAGAGGACATTATGCCAATGAGTGTACCAACAAGAGAGTTATGTTCTTACTAGAAGATGGAGAGTACACTTCAGGAGATGACAACACCGAGTCTGACCAAGAAGACACTGAGGAAGAACTTGAAGAAGGACCAGTCCAGGGGAAGCTTTTCGTAGCAAGAAGACTTCTAAGCTTGCAAAACAAGGCTGAGGAGCTAGAGCAGCGTGAGAACCTCTTCTACACCCGGTGCTTGGTCCAAGGAAAAGTGTGCAGCCTCATTGTTGATGGAGGAAGTTGTGTCAATGCTGCGAGTGAAACAATGGTTCAGAAGTTGGGATTGAAGGTTCAAAAGCATCCCAAACCTTATAAGTTGCAATGGCTGAATGAAGAAGGCACCATGAAGGTTTCAAGTCAAGTTCTCATTCCCTTAGCCATTGGGAGATATGAAGATGAAGTCTTGTGTGATGTGTTGCCTATGCAAGCCGGTCACATACTTCTTGGAAGACCATGGCAATCAGATAGACGTGTGATCCATGATGGCTTCACCAACAAGCATTCCTTTCTATTCAAGGGCAAGAAGACTACTCTGGTTCCCTTGACACCCAAAGAAGTGCAACAAGATCAGATTCAACTCCAAAAGAAGAAGGAGATTGATCTAAAACCGGCTGGAACTAAGCAGCCAAACTTCTATGCAAACATGGGTGATATCAAAAGAACTCTCAACTCTAAACAATCAGCTATCTTACTTGTGTTTAAAGAGACTCTATTGAACTTAACTGATTCTACACCGGTGTATCCGAGTGAAATGGTTTCTCTTTTGCAGGAGTTTCAAGATGTATTTCCAGAGGACAATCCCATTGGTTTACCACCATTGAGAGGGATAGAGCACCAGATAGACTTTGTGCCAGGATCTACACTTCCAAACCGTCCAGCATATAGAAGCAATCCGGTTGAGACCAAGGAGTTGCAAAGACAAGTAGAGGAACTCATGGAGAAGGGCTATATCCGAGAGAGTTTGAGCCCATGTGCTGTGCCAGTGCTCCTAGTGCCTAAGAAGGATGGTACATGGCGTATGTGTGTTGATTGTAGATCAATCAACAACATCACAGTGAAGTATCGCCACCCTATCCCTAGACTAGATGATATGCTTGATGAATTGCATGGTTCTTGCATCTTTTCTAAGATTGATTTAAAAAGTGGTTATCATCAGATTAGGATGAAAGAAGGAGATGAATGGAAAACTGCCTTTAAGACTAAGCATGGATTGTATGAGTGGTTAGTTATGCCATTTGGATTAACCAATGCACCTAGTACATTCATGAGGTTAATGAATCATGTTCTTAGATCATTCATAGGCATTTCGGTTGTAGTATACTTTGATGACATCTTAGTGTATAGCAAGAACCTAGAAGAGCATTTAGATCATCTTAAGGCTGTCTTAAGTGTTTTAAGAAATGAGAAGCTTTATGCCAACCTAAAGAAGTGCACCTTTTGCACAGATAACTTGGTTTTCCTAGGCTTTGTTGTGAGTGCAGATGGAGTTAAGGTTGATGAGGAGAAGATCAAGGCAATCAAGGAATGGCCGAGTCCAACCTCAGTAGGAGAAGTGAGGAGTTTCCATGGACTTGCCGGCTTCTATAGGAGATTTGTGAAGGACTTTAGCACCATTGCAGCTCCCTTAACTGAAGTTATAAAGAAGGATGTTGGGTTCAAGTGGGGAGAAGCACAAGAGAAGGCTTTCCAGAGCCTAAAAGAGAAGCTTACTCAATCACCTCTTCTTATGCTTCCTGACTTTGCCAAAACTTTTGAAATAGAATGTGATGCCTCAGGAATTGGTATTGGTGCCGTGTTGATGCAGGATAGGAAACCCATTGCCTACTTCAGTGAGAAGCTTGGAGGAGCCACTCTCAACTATGCAACATATGACAAGGAACTCTATGCCTTGGTGAGGGCATTACAAACGTGGCAACACTACTTGTGGCCCAAGGAGTTTGTCATTCACACTGATCATGAGTCCCTCAAGTATCTAAAAGGGCAGAGTAAGCTTAGCAAGAGACACGCAAGGTGGGTTGAATTCATTGAGACCTTCCCATACGTGATCAAGTATAAACAAGGTAAGGAGAATGTAGTTGCTGATGCACTATCTCGGAGGTATGTTCTCTTGACCACTCTAGATGCTAAGTTACTTGGGTTTGAGCAGATAAAAGATATGTATGATACTGATCATGACTTCAAGGAAGCTTATGCTTCATGTGCTAAGTTTGCCTCAGGGCATTACTTTAGAAAGGAGGGTTACTTGTTCTATGACAATAGATTGTGTGTGCCTAATTGTTCTTTGAGAGATCTTTTTGTCAGGGAATCCCATGGGGGCAGTCTAATGGGACACTTTGGGATTGCCAAGACCTTGAAAGTTTTACAGGATCACTTCTATTGGCCGCACATGAAGAGAGATGTGGAGAGAATATGTGGAAGGTGTGCTACTTGCAAGCATGCCAAGTCCCAAGTTCAAAACCAGGGTTTGTATACTCCTTTACCCATTCCACACCATCCCTGGAATGACATCTCTATGGATTTATTGTTGGTTTGCCTAGAACTAGGACTGGAAAGGATTCTATCTTTGTTGTTGTTGATAGGTTCTCTAAGATGGCACATTTCATAGCATGTCACAAGACTGATGATGCATTACATGTAGCTAACTTGTTCTTTAAGGAGGTTGTACGTTTGCATGGCATGCCTAGAACCATAGTTTCTGATAGGGACACTAAGTTTCTTAGCTACTTTTGGAAGACACTTTGGTCTAAGTTAGGCACTAAGCTATTGTTCTCTACTACATGTCATC
Organism: Moricandia moricandioides; assembly: GCA_905132885.1. Taxonomy (NCBI): domain Eukaryota; kingdom Viridiplantae; phylum Streptophyta; class Magnoliopsida; order Brassicales; family Brassicaceae; genus Moricandia; species Moricandia moricandioides. The sequence goes on from CAJHQQ010000553.1 coordinate 165,392, forward strand.
CACAAACTGATGGGCAAACTGAGGTAGTTAATAGGACATTAGGAACACTCCTGCGTGCATTCATTAGAAAGAACTTAAGAACATGGGAAGAATACTTGCCACATTGTGAATTTGCATACAATCATGCTATGCATTCTGCTTCTAAGTATTCACCATTTGAAATTGTTTATGGGTTCAATCCCACCTCTCCTTTGGATCTAATGCCTTTACCTGAGTGTGAAAGGACAAGTCTAGATGGCAAGAAGAAAGCCGAGTTGGTTCAACAGATTCATGAGAAGGCTAGACAAAACATTGAGCAGAAGACCAAGCTTTATGAGAAGCAAGCAAACAAGGGGAGACGTGTGAGGACCTTTGAAGTTGGTGACCAAGTTTGGTTGCACCTAAGGAAGGATAGGTTCCCCAACGAGAGGAAGTCCAAACTGATGCCAAGGGTTGATGGACCCTTTGAGATCATCCACAAGATCAATGACAATGCCTACAAGCTTGATCTCCAAGGTAAGTATGATGTATCAAATAGCTTCAATGTCACTGACTTGGCTCCTTTTGTTGTAGATGGACCTGATTTGAGGACAAATCCTTTTCAAGAGGGAGGGGATGATGTGATCATGGACCGGATCACTAAGGAGGACAAGGAGAGTCTAGATGAGCCACATGAAGCCACAATGCATCAACCACTTGATGAGGATGCTCTAGCCATTCCTGAAGGTCCCATGACTCGTTCCAGAGTCAAGAAGCTTAAGGAGAATGTTGTTGGATTACTCACTTCACATCCACAACAAGAAGGTCTTGGACAAGGTTTGATCCGAGATGTCTTGATCACCATTCAAGCCATCTCTACACCAAACTGAGTTAGTGTCTAGGCAGACATGGGGTGCGTGCTCTTTTCCTTGCTTTTGGTTTTGTCCCACGAGGTTTTCCAGGAGGAAGGTTTTTAACGAGGCCACAACTTGTCTACACATCACCTAAGTGCTATTCTCGGTCCAAGACTAATAGAAGTTGCATTTTATTTCATTTTAAACTTATAGACTATAGTTTTAGTTCTTTCCTTTTTTGGATTCATGTCGAAACCCTAGAGGATTTGTCTCTGGTTTCTTATTTAAAGGGTTCTCTACACCCCTTTGTAATCATCCAACCTTTTCAATACAAGTCCTATTCATCTTGACGGCTCTCTCTCTCTCTAAAAGAAGTGTGCCGAGTTCTGGTGTGTCATATCCAGAGTCTAAGGGTGTTTAGTTTGGTGTGTAATATCCAAATCATTCACCTAGGAGTATCAAGAGATCATTCATCCCTCTTGTGTCACCATTCAATCCACACGCCTTGAAGAACTGGAGTCTTTGATTCGTTCTTGCAAGGATCTATCCATTCCCATCAACCAAAGAGCATCCTAGGGACGCACCACTAAGCTATCTGAATGGATCACCAGGCCAAGGAGTATGGATGGGCTGCAATGAAAGCACTGAAGTAGTAGGCTATTGTGATGCAGATTGGGCAGGAGATAGAGCTGATAGAAAGTCCACCACAGGCTATTGCACCTTCATTGGGGGAAACCTGGTCACTTGGAAAAGCAAGAAGCAGAAGGTGGTCTCTTGTTCAAGTGCTGAGGCAGAGTATAGAGCCATGTTGAAGCTGACAAATGAGCTGGTATGGATCAAAGGGATATTGAAGCATTTGGGAGTTGAGCAAGCTACACCAATGACCATGCATTGTGATAACCAGGCAGCCATTCACATTGCAACAAACTCGGTGTTCCATGAGAGAACCAAGCATATAGAGGTGGACTGCCACAAAGTAAGACAAATGATTGGCATTGGAGAGATCTTACCGTGCTACACTAGGAGTGAAGATCAGTTGGCAGATGTTTTCACCAAGGCAGCAAGTCAAAAGGTTATTGAGTCTATTCACACCAGATTAGGACTCATTAGCCTTGCTTCAAGCAACTGATCCCCTCGTCATGGGGTCTTTACTCTTTTTCCCTCATCAAAGGTTTTATCCCAAAAAGGGTTTTCCTTTGGTGAGGTTTTTAATGAGGAAGATCTCATGACATTCCAAGCTTGACTTGTTCCACATGGTCAAGCTTGAGGGGGAGTGTTGTTCTGAGTAAATAAAGAAGAGGATGAGAGCACTTAGTCTAAGGAATGAGATCAAGGAGGAGTTGGTGCAAAGTTGGGGCAAGTGTACGGACAGTACGGACTGTACGGCCGACTGTACGGATCACTTGACCCAAAACCTCTTTTGCTCAACCAAGAAGACATTTTGGTAATGTGCAAAATCAGGGCAAGTTGTACGGATGGTATGTGGCCGTACAGTTTATCACTTGTGCCCTAAGGAGTCCAAACGTGGAAGGCAAGGAAGTAAGAAGCTGAGGTAAATGCGTGGAAGGTTAAAAGGAAGGTTAACTTGTGTTGGCTCGGTAAAGAAGGGGGATAAGGTTCCGGATAAGGAAGAGGAAGGCTCGACCTTGACAGCCTGTCTACGAGCTGGAAAGGAGAAAGGATCAAGTCAAGATGACAAAGGCATCTAGCCTTCTCAGCCAAGTATTCAAATTAGGCGCGCCTACTCCCTAAGTGTGTCCACGTTAACCATTTGCTTACCATTCCTATTATGACCGTTTATGGCTTAGATTAAGTCTCCCTCTCTCTATATATTGTAACACATACTCAGAATAATAAATCAAGCAAACATTTTCAATGATACTCTCTCTCGTTCTCTCTCTCTCTCTCTCTCTTGTTCATCATGAACCCTAATCTCTAAAGCTCGGATTCTCTTCATTCTTCTCTTAGTTTCGCATTCTTATCTCTTCTACTCTAAAAATCTCAATTTGGACTCATTAATCAGTGTAGAATCACCCTGAAGTTGAATCAATATCATTGGAGTTATGATGAAGAAGTTATCCCACTTTTAACTGAAGTGATTCCACTTTGCCATGTTTGGAGATTTGGCAATTTCTTCTTGATACTAAAAAAACCGGAATGAATTACGATGTAAGAAGCTTGATTTGGACTCATAAATCAGTGTCAAATCACCCTGAAGTTGACTCAAGATCATAGGAGTTATGATGAAGAAGTTATCCCACTTTTAATCGAAGTGATTCCAGTTTGTCTTGTTTGGAGATTTGGGAATTTATTCTTGATACTAATAAAACCAGAATGAATCACGATGTAAGAAACTTGATCTGGAATCATAAATCAGTTTAGAATCATCCTGAAGTTGAATCAATATCATTGGACTTATGATGAAGAAGTTATCCCACTTTTAACCGAAGTGATTCGAGTTTGCCCTGTTTGGAGATTTGGGAATTTATTCTTGATACTAATAAAATCAGAATGAATCACGATGTAAGAAGCTTGATTTGGACTCATTAATCAGTGTAGAATCATCCTGAAGTTGAATCAATATCATTAGACTTATGATGAAGAAGTTATCCCACTTCTAACCGAAGTGATTCCAGTTTGCCATGTTTGGAGATTTGGCAATTTCTTCTTGATACTAATAAAACCAGAATGAATCACGATGTAAGAATCTTGATTTGGACTCATAAATCAGTGTCAAATCACCCTGAAGTTGACTCAAGATCATAGGAGTTATGATGAAGAAGTTATCCCACTTTTAACCGTAGTGATTCCAGTTTACCCTATTTGGAGATTTGGCAATTTCTTCTTGATACTAATAAAACCAGAATGAATCACGATGTAAGAAGCTTGATTTGGACTCATTAATCAGTGTAGAATCACCCTGAAGTTGAATCAATATCATTGGAGTTATGATGAAGAAGTTATCTCACTTTTAACCGAAGTGATTCCAGTTTGCCATGTTTGGAGATTTGGCAATTTTTTCTTGATACTAATAAAACCAGAATGAATCACGATGTAAGAAACTTGATCTGGAATCATAAATCAGTTTAGAATCATCCTGAAGTTGAATCAATATCATTGGACTTATGATGAAGAAGTTATCCCACTTTTAACCGAAGTGATTCGAGTTTGCCCTGTTTGGAGATTTGGGAATTTATTCTTGATACTAATAAAATCAGAATGAATCACGATGTAAGAAGCTTGATTTGGACTCATTAATCAGTGTAGAATCACCCTGAAGTTGAATCAATATCATTGGAGTTATGATGAAGAAGTTATCCCACTTTTAACCGAAGTGATTCCACTTTGCCCTGTTTGGAGATTTGGCAATTTCTTCTTGATACTAATAAAACCAGAATGAATCACGATGTAATAAGCTTGATTTAGACTCATAAATCAGTGTCAAATCACCCTGAAGTTGACTCAAGATCATAGGAGTTATGATGAAGAAGTTATCCCACTTTTAATCGAAGTGATTTCAGTTTGTCATGTTTGGAGATTTGGGAATTTATTCTTGATACTAATAAAACCAGAATGAATCAAGATGTAAGAAGCTTGATTTGGACTCATTAATCAGTGTAGAATCACCCTGAAGTTGAATCAATATCATTGGAGTTATGATGAACAAGTTATCCCACTTTTAACCGAAGTGATTCCAGTTTGCCCTGTTTGGAGATTTGGCAATTTCTTCTTGATACAAATAAAACCAGAATGAATCAGGATGTATGAAGCTTGATTTGGACGTATAAATCAGTGTAGAATCATCCTGAAGTTGAATCAATATCATTAGTGATGTGATCATGGAAAGCACCAAAGAATGGAAGCTTGAACCTGAACCTGAAGAGCTTGAGGATGCAACATCTAAGAGTGCATTTGAGGTGATCATGGACCGGATCAGTAAGGAGAACAAGGAGAGTCTAGATGAGCCACATGAAGCCACATTGCACTAACAACTTGGTGATGATGCTCTAGCCATTCCTGATGGTCCCATGACTCGTTCCAGAGTCAAGAAGCTTAAGGAGAATGTTGTTGGATTACTCACTTAACATCCACAACAAGAAGGTCTTGGACAAGGTTTGATCCGAGATGTCTTGATCACTATTCAAGCCATCTCTACACCAAACTGAGTTAGTGTCTTGGCAAGACATGGGGTGCGTGCTCTTTTCCTTGCTTTTGGTTTTGTCCCACGAGGTTTTCCAGGAGGAAGGTTTTTAACGAGGCCACAACTTGTCTACACATCACCTAAGTGCTATTCTCGGTCCAAGACTATAGAAGTTACATTTTTATTCATTTCATTTAAAAGCTTATGTTAAACTCTAGTTTCCTTTTTTTGATTCATTGTCGAAACCCTAGAGGCATGTCTCTGGTTTCTTATTTAAAGAGGTCTCAACACCCTCTTGTATTCATTCAGTCTTTTAATAAACGAGTAACATTCATCTTGACGGCTCTCTCTCTCTCTAGAAAGTGTGCCGAGTTCTGGTGTGTCATATCCAGAGACTTAAGGGTGTTTAGTTTGGTGTGTCATATCCAAATCATTCATCTAGGAGTATCAAGAGATCATTCATCCCTCTTGTGTCACCATTCAATCCACACGCCTTGAAGAACTTGAGTCTCTGATTCGTTCTTGCAAGGATCTATCCATTCCCATCAACCAAAGAGCATCCTAGGGACGCATCAAGTGGTATCAGAGCAACTTTGGTTGGGAAGTACTCGCTATCCTTTGTTTTCTTGTTTCTTTTGTTTGTTCAATCCGTGTTTCATCTTTATCTTTTGAATAAGCAGTAGAACTCATCTAAACTAGGGCTGCTCGATTTGCATAAGAGTTTTAGACAAAGATTATAGACTTTCCTTTTTTGGTTTTTTCGGAAACCCTAGAGAGAGAGTAACCCTAGCCGCATGCATCATCCTTGTCGATTGCTTTGTGCATTGCTTTAACTTGTTTAACACCTTGAACACGAGCATACTAGGATTGTTAGGTTGCTGGAAACCTTAGGAGAGTTTAGGAAAAGGTTTAGAAGCTTTTCCATTTTGCTCTGAATCCTCCTTTTCTAGCCGGATCTTCTCCTTTTTGTTTTTGTCTTGCAAGACAGCTTGTTTGCTTTTCCTTTTGCTTTGTCTCTTTTTCCTTTCTTGCTGTCTTGTTCCCTAGAAACCTTTACTGGTTATTTGGTTACCTTTTGCGCAGGAAGCATGGTCTCCAAGTCTGAAGAAGAAGCTTAACTCAGTCAGCTTCTCATGGAGGCTATGTCGGCTCAACTCAACCAAAACATGGTGGCAACCATGACCGAGATGATAGAGGACCTAACCTCAATGACCTCAGGAGAGAGCTTACGAGAAGACATCAGGAGAGCTACTAGTCAAGCACCAAACGAGAGACTAGGAGAGAAGAGAGAGGAGAGAGGAGAGGACCTCACGCAACTCGCCAGGAGCATGATGGTTATGAGAGGACTGACAATGTGGTATAAGCACCTCAGTTCATCCTCAGACGACTTAGGCGTGTCCAAAGGAGAAGGATGAACCAGGGAGATGAGCTTGCTGGTTTGAAGATAAAGATACCCCCATTCCATGGCAAGGCTGATCTGGATGCATACCTTGAGTGGGAGAAGAAGATTGAAAGTCTTGATGGAAAGGAACCAATCTGTTACAGCAAGGAGAAGACAGTCTCTAAGGCATCTAAAGAAGATAAACAATTCTGTTTATTCAGTGAAAAGGTTAAGGAGGCATTGTTACAAGTAATGATGGGTGTGGAGAAGCAAATCAAACGGACCAACACAACACGTCCATCCATTGAAACACATCATCAAGAACCAGAACCAGTTGCGCCTATCCAAGAAGATCAAGACCAAGTAACCTCACATATCTTTCATAAAGAAGAGCAGCCTGTTCAGAACGTCATGGTCCCTTTAACACAACACATGGTAGCAGAGAAGACACCCAAGGAACCTCAGAGAGCTTGTAGAATGAAATCAACTAATTGTCTTTGATCATGTGATTTCCCAAAGGACCTTCTTAGTACTTTTCTGTTCACTCCTTTTGTTTGTACAAGAAAGAGAAGTGAACTATCCAAGACACGACTTGGATATGAGACATGTTGTATTTGGAGCCTGGAGGAGAGGTCTGGAATCAGAAGAACAAGATCAAACAGATTTTAAGAAGAGTTCAGCTGCACCAACATTTGATTTTGTAGATTTCTCATCCTTTGAAGATAAGGGGTTGCACGTCTCAGCTCAGCAAAGAGTTTCACTATGAAACCAACTGGAGAATGAAGCCATTTCAGTCACGGATCCAACAAACCCAGACAACGCAGACAAATGGCCTCCTGATCATCAAGATATTGCTAGTTTTGCAAAACATGCCGGTTTTGGATCTTTCCCAAGAGGAACTTATGTCTGATTGTGCTGGAAGGTACAGACCTACTCGTGGAGACCTGGAGAATATTTCCACAGATTATCACCCTTGGAGAGTGCTCTGTTCGTGCTAGAACAAGTTGGGGTCATAAGGAGTTTGAAGTTGATCAAAAAGAACTTGCATCTTGACCATATCAAGATATGGAAGCCACCGGATATGCAGCAACTTCAGTACCAATGCAAAGATTATCAAAATGTAATTGGAGATGAAAGAATTCACTAGAGTCAATGGTGAAGTGATTACTAGAGCAGGAGAAGAACTCATGTTTTCTTCTCAAATCAAAGAGAAACCACCAGATAAACTTAGTCTACAACCATCTCCAAGGAAACCAACCCGGGGTAACTATCTAAACTCAAAGAAAAACATGAAGCCTGATTTGCTTGCTGTGAGTACAGGTCAAACTGTTTTTGAGATCTACCATTTTCGAAAAGAGAAGCTATGATAATGATCAGAGTATCAAGAATGGGTTGTTGGCTAAGTTGATGATGCAACAATCAAACCTTGGAAACTGTCTAGCCGCCAGCTTTGACATAGGAACAGTCCGAGGGTCATATCTCAACAACCACAAGGAATTAACCATCAAACTCGACTTCCATGGAAACTTAACTCATCAGGTCTCACGTCGAATTGGAATCAAGTCCAAACCTTCTCAGATGAAAGAGTTATGGGTTCTTACAAATCGGGTGATCCTGTATTGGCTATCTTTGAATCTTTCTGAGTTTAAAACATCTCAATCCTATATATGGCGACCAGGTGAGCATGCTAAGGTAAGTGATCATGTTTTCAAGAGTTCTTTTATCAATTACACAGATATGATGCACTTGTTTTTGTCAAAAGAGCCATGTGCAGATTATGATGAAGCTTGGAAGCACACAAGAAGAAAGAACAAGCATGTGGAAGACAAGCGGTTCAAGCCACCTGATTTGGATCAGGATAAGCACCAGACGTCACTAGCTTCATCCTCATCAAAGAAGCACCACCAGAAGCAGCACACAAGCCAAAACCGAGCAAAAACCAATTTGGGATAAGATTATTACTCTTTGATAAACTTTCATGTGCTAACTTGCTTTGTTTCAATATATCAGGTTTGAGTAATGAATCAGGAGCTAAATGGATTAATGCCTTCTACATATCCAAACCAGTCAGCAACAATGCCTATCAAAGAGGCTTGCAAGGTAAGTGTAATCTGATTTTAAACTTCGATGTTACTGACTTGGTCCCCTCTATTGCAGGTAAAACAGATTTGAGGACAAATCTTTTTGAAGAGGGAGGGGATGATGTGATCCTGGAAAGCACCAAAGAATGGAAGCATGAACCTGAACTTGAAGAGCTTGAGGATGCAACATTTAAGAGTGCATATGATGTGATCATGGACCAGATCACTAAGGAGGACAAGGAGAGTCTAGATGATCCATATGAAGCCACATTGCACCAACCACTTGGTGATGATGCTCTAGCCATTCCTGAAGGTCCCATGACTCGTTCCAGAGTCAAGAAGTTTAAAGACACTGTTGTTGGATTACTCACTTCACATCCACAACAAGAAAGTCTTGGACAAGGTCTGATCCGAGATGTCTTGATCACCTTTCAAGCCATCTCTACATCAAGCTGAGTTAGTGTTTAGGCAAGACATGGGGTGCGTGCTCTTTTCCTTGCTTTTGGTTTTGTCCCACGAGGTTTCCCGGAGGAAGGTTTTTAATGAGGCCACAACTTGTCTTCACATCACTTAGGCCCTATCTCGGTCCAAGACTAAAAGAAGTTACATTTTTTCCTTTTTAAAGCATAAACTATAGTTTCCTTTTTTCTTGCTTATTGTCGAAACCCTAGAGGATTTGTCTCGGTTTCTTATTTAAAGGGTTCTCTACACCCTCTTGTAATCATCCAGCTTTTTAATATCAAGTTATCTTTCTCCTTGACGGCTCTCTCTCTAGAAAGGTGTCGAGTTCTGGTGTGTAGTATCCAGAGTCTAAGGGTGTCTAATTTGGGTGTGTCATATCCAAGTTATTCATCTAGGAGTATCAAGAGATCATCCATCCCTCTTGTGTCACCATTCAATCCACACGCCTTGAAGGACTTGAGTCTCTGATTCGTTCTTGCAAGGATCTATCCATTCCCATGCAACCAAAGAGCATCCTAGGGACGCATCATTTTCCCAA